>CM040625.1:59222441-59370938 GCA_022817965.1 Solanum lycopersicoides | reverse complement strand
TTCTGGAGAGATTCTCCCCAGAGAGATGAGGGAAGCCAAGGTTGAGGAGTTCATCAACCTTAAACAAGGTTCTATGATAGTTAGGGAGTATTCCCTGAAGTTTGTTAAGCTATCAAGGTATGTTACTTTCCTTAGTATCTAATAGCAAGGATGAGGTGAGTACTGAAGTTTGTTAAATTATCCAGGTATGATACTTCCTTGTGTCTAACAGCAGGGATGAGATGAGCAGGTTCCTCACAGGAATCAATGGAGATCTAGAGGAGGAGTGTCGGTATGCGATGCTCCATGATAATATGGACCTCTCCAGGTTGATGGTGCATGTCAGCAGGTAGAGGACGCCGTAAAAAGAGGGGTGTTCGTGATGCTAGGAGGCCTAAGCCTCAAGATCAGGCAGGTCCAGACATGGAGGCCACATAAACAATTTTGGCATCCGTGAGCAGCCCCGGTTCAAGAAGGGGCAACAGAGTTCTGGGAACTCAAATTTTCAGAGGAGTACATCACCTAGAGGAGGCAGACCTGAGCCCAAGAAGGGCAATGGAGGTGAGATGCAGCGTCCTAAAAAGAATTATGCTAAGTGTGGCCGAGCTCATAGTGGAGAGTGCAGACTGGGCACTAATGCCTGCTTCGGTTGCGGTAAGAGTGGACACATGGTTAGAGACTTCCCACATAACAGAGGTCAGGCTGGAGGTAATGCTCAGCCTAGGCCTAATCCACAAGGTGCAGCAGCAGCCGAGCCTTCTAAGAGGAACAGATTCTATGCCTTGAAGGGTAGGGAGGAGCAGGAGAAGTCCGCTGATGTGGTCACAGGTATGCTGCAAGTATTCTCAACTTCTGTTTATGCTTTACTTAATCCAGGGTCTACGCTTTCCTTTGTAACTCCTTTGCTTGCTCTCACTTTTGAGATATTGCCTGAAGTTCTGCATGATCCTATAGTGGTTAGTACACCTTTAGGAGAGAATGTAAGAACTGATAGAGTATACAAGGATTGCCCAATAGTGGTAAGTGATAAGACTATGTTGTCAAACTTGATTGAGTTACCCATGCATGATTTTGTTGTTATTCTTGGCATGGACTGGCTTCACAGTTGTTATGCTTGCTTGGACTGTCGTAGTAGAGTGGTCAGATTTTGTTTCCCTAGTGAAGAGGAGATAGTCTGGGAGGAGTACAACTCGAGTCGTCCTAACCTCTTCATTTCGAACCTTAAGGCCAATAAAATGATGTCCAAGGGGTTATTGTGTCATCTTGTGAGTGTTAATGATGTAGATCATCACATTCCTTCCATAGACTCAGTGCCTGTAGTGAATGAGTTCCTAGATGTATTTCCTGATGATTTGCCTGGAGTCCCTCCCCCTCGAGAGATTGATTTTGGTATCGACTTAGAACCCGATACTAAACCAATTTCCATTCCTCCTTACAGAATGCCTCCAGCTGAACTCAAAGAGTTGAAGCTACAGTTAAAATATCTCACTGATAAGGGTTTCATTCAGCCGAGCATATCCCCTTGGGGAACTCCAGTGTTGTTTGTGAAAAAGAAAGATGGAACCCTTAGAATGTGTATCGATTATCGGCAGCTCAACAAATTCACTATAAAGAATAAGTATCTACTTCCCAGAATAGATGATTTGTTCGATCATCTCCAAGGGTCTAGTTTCTTCTCTAAGATTGATCTTCGTTCAGGGTACCATCAGCTTAGGGTTAGGGATGGAGATATCCCAAAGAAAGCCTTTCGTACCCGCTATGGTCACTATGAGTTTCTAGTCATGTCATTTGGTCTCACGAATGCACCTGCTGCATTTATGGATCTCATGAACAGGGTCTTCCGTGAATACCTGGAGTCTTTCGTCATTGTATTCATTGATGACATTCTCATCTACTCTAAGACCAAGGAAGAGCATGAACAACATTTGAGACTAACCTTGCAGGTACTTAGACAACATCAGTTGTATGCCAAATTCAGCAAATGTGAATTCTGGCTTAGATCAGTGACTTTCCTGGGTCATGTTGTGTCCGATCAGGGCGTGGAGGTGGATCCCAGGAAGACTGAGGCTGTGAAAAACTGGCCAAAGCCTCTTACTCCCACTAACATCCGTAGCTTTTTGGGATTGGCTGGTTACTACCGCAGGTTTGTGGAGGGCTTTTCTTCCATTGCTGCCCCATTGACAGCTTTGACTAAGAAAAAAGCCAAGTTTGAGTGGACGGAGACTTGTGAGAGGAGTTTCCAGGAGCTCAAGGACAGACTCACTTCATCCCCGGTTCTTACTTTGCCTAAGTGTGGTGAGAATTACACTATTTACTGTGATGCATCTAGGGTTGGTTTGGGTTGTATTCTTATGCAGGTTGGTAAGGTGATAGCCTATGCATCCAGACAGCTCAAGGTTCATGAGAAGAATTATCCCACTCATGACCTGGAGTTGGCTGCTGTGGTGTTTGCACTGAAGCTGTGGAGGCACTACTTGTATGGAGTGCATGTGGATGTATTCACAGACCAGAAGAGTCTCCAGTACGTGTTCCCACAAAGGGAGTTGAATCTACGTCAGCGGAGATGGTTGGAGCTGTTGAAGGATTATGATATAAATGTGCATTACCATCCAGGTAAGGCTAATGTTGTAGCTGATGCTTTGAGCAGGATGAGCATGGGAAGTACAACCCACGTTGAGTATGAGAAGAAGAAGCTGGTGAAAGATGTACACAGACTGGCCAGACTGGGTGTGCGATTGGTTGACTCTACTAGTGGGGATGTTTTAGTTCATCCTAGTTCTGAATCATCCATGGTAGTTGAAGTCAAGCAGGATCAGCATCTAGATCATGTGTTGATGGAGCTGAAGGACTAAGTGCTGATGAAGATGAATGAGTCTTTCGCTTTGGGAGGTGATGGCATACTTAGGTATCAGGACATGCTGTGTGTACCAGGGGATGATTTGCGGACCAGGATTGTTGCAGAGGCCCATGGTTCCAGATATTCCATACATCCAGGTTCCACCAAGATGTATCATGATCTTAAGCAGATTTATTGGTGGGATGGCATGAAGAAGGACATTGCAGAGTATGTGACCAAGTGTCCTAATTGTCAGCAGGTCAAGGCAGAGCATCTTAAGCCTGGCGGTCTGACTCAGATTATTGAGGTTCCAACTTGGAAGTGGGAGGCCATTAAAATGGACTTCGTGGTTGGTCTTCCGAGGACTAGGAGGCAGCATGACTCCATATGGGTTATTGTGGACAGATTGACTAAGTCTGCCCACTTTATCCTTGTGAAGTCTACTTACAGAGCCGAGAATTATGCGAGACTCTACATTGATGAGATTGTGAGATGACATGGGATTCCTTTGTCTATCATTTCAGATAGAGGAGCTCAGTTTACTTCACATTTCTGGAGATCTTTCCAGAAGAGCTTGGGCACGCAGGGAAAGCTTAGCACTGCCTTTCATCCTCAGACAGATGGGCAGGCAGAGCGCACCATTCAGATATTGGAGGACATGTTGAGAGCGTGTGTGATTGACTTCAGAGGTAACTGGGATGACCATCTGCCTTTGATAGAGTTCTCGTATAATAATAGCTATCACTCCAGCATTGGGATGGCACCGTTTGAGGCACTGTATGGTAGGAGGTGTAGATCTCCAGTTGGGTGGTTCGAGGTTGGAGAGTCATCCATTTTGGGTCCAGAGATCATTCATGAGGCCTTAGAGAAGGTCAGAGTGATTAGGGACAGGTTGGCTACTGCTTACAGTCGGCAGAAGTCATATGCAGATAACAGAAAGCGGCCCTTAGAGTTTGATGTTGGTGACCAGGTTTACTTGAAGATATCACCTATGAAAGGGTGATGAGATTTGGTAGAAAAGGGAAGCTGAGTCCGAGGTATGTTGGGCCATATGAGATCTTGAGCGTGTGGGTGAGGTGGCCTATGAGTTAGCATTGCCTGCGGAGCTAGCTTCTGTTCATCCAGTCTTTCATGTCTCTATGTTGATGAAGTGCCTAGGTGATCCAGCATCGATTCTACCAGTTGAAGGTTTGGGGGTTGGTGAAGACTTGTCTTATGAGTAGGTACCTGTTGAGATCTTAGACAGACAGGTCAAGCAGCTTAGGAACAAGGAGATTGCCACAGTGAAGGTATTGTGGAGAAATCATCTTGTTGAGGGTGCTACATGGGAGGCTGAGGCCGACATGAGATCCCGCTACCCTCATCTTTTCAGCTCTTGAGGTTAGACTTCCTATTCTTAAGTCTATGTTTCCTTATCTCTCCGTATTTTGTTGCTATTGCTTGACTGTGCATAGTGATTTTGTTATGATCTAACTGGCATTACGATATGTAGTGGTCGTGTCATTCGTGGACGAATGTTCCTAAGGGGGGGATAATGTAACAACCCTAAAAATGAATAAGATAAATACTTAAGGTGTCAAGAATGTTTGCGGTTAGACCAAAGTTCACACGGATTGATACGCATAGAATAAGACCTCAGAACCCTTACTATGACCAAGCCAACTAACTTGAGGAGTTAATTGAGCTTGGAAAGGATGGAACCAACCATGTGAGGCTCACGAAAATGAAGATTTAATCGAAAGAGTCTTTACCGGACTTAAAAGAAGAAATTTTAAGTTTTGAGGGTCCAGGGGTAAAATGGTCTTTTCCAGGCCAAGGGTAATATTGTAATTATCCTGAGGAATTAATTAATTAATTAATTAATTTAATCAAAAATAGCAATTCGGGTTGGGGCGACCCGAGTGACCCATTTTCGCAAATGGGGTGTCACTCGGGTTCGAGCCCCACTAGAAGCATCAAATTAAGGATTTAATTGTTGATTAAAAATCTAATTTTATAAGGTCAAAATGGTCCTTTCATGTATAATTAATTAAATCAGATTTTAAGTAATAAGGAGAGTCCTAAATTGACTAAGTCATCATGTAACCTAAACTACTTCACACGTTTCACTCTCTCACGTTTATCACCTCTTCACGTTCAAAAAATAAAATCTCTTGTTCTCTCTGCCAATTAACGTGAGGAACAAAAGCTTTGACTAAGGTTCTTCACACTTGAAAAACACACGAAATTTTTAAGAAAAGCAAAGTAATCAAAAACGTTAAGGCAAGGGGGGGTTTCCGTCGAGTTGGTGGTGAATTCTTAGGTGAATTGGGTGTGGCTTTGGAGAAAATTGGGCAGCAACTTCACGTTTGAACAACGTCAAAAAGGTATGGGTTTCTTCTCTCTTGGTCCCTTTCCCAAGAGGCCCCTTACGATTCAAGATATTCACTCCGAAACTAAGGTTGTTCCCCGTTGCATGTCCTTGTCACTAGCTCCCAAATGATTTCGTGGGTTGGGTATTTTGTGCTGGTAGATTTAGGCATGTATGATGTTTTTGTATTGAAAGTGAATATGTGTATATGCGTGAAATCACGAAGATGACAATCAAGGTGTGATCAAAAAGGGGAAAAAAAGTGTGTGTGCGCGTTGGACAGTGATGTTTTAGCCACTGTTTTTGGAGAAGTGTAAATGCATGTATTTCTTGTATTTTATGTGTTGAAGTTATGCACAAAGTGATGTTCATTGCGATGAAATATTTTAATTGAATAACAATCTTTTAGCCAAATAAACTCATGAAAAATGCGCCTAAAAATGTGTTAAAACGATTTATGAATGCACCCTTTGAATCATGTGAAAATGTTGATGAAAATGAATTGAAGAATGACTAAAATTTCCAGCAACTATGCAATATTTATTTAGGCTAAAGCTTAACAAACAAATCTGGAAATTAACGCATTTTAAAGAGGTGAGGCCACCAGGATTCGAGCCTGTGACCTAACCCTTTAGCTACTGGTTTCGCGAAAAAGGGAAAAGAAAATGGGGCTGGGGGGAATCGAACCTGGCTACTGGTTTCGCGAGAAGGGAAAAAATAAAATGGGGCTGGGGGGAATCAAACCTGGCTACTTGAGGAGAAAGAAGAGAAAAATAAATTAAATAAATAAATGGGAGGCGTGGGATTCGAACCCACGACCTCCAGGCACGCGCGAAAGGGGAGAAAATAAAGAAAAGAAAATGTGAGGCGTGGGAATCGAACCCACGACCTCAAGGCTGGAAAAAAAGAGAAGGCAAAAATGAATTAAGAAACAAAGTGAGGCTGTGGGGGTTCAATCCCACAACCTCACTGCCAACGCGCCTAGTTAAGGAAGATTTAATTAAAAATAAGATGGGAGGTGGTGGGAGTTCGAACCCACAACCTCCCAAGCCTCTAGCAAAATTAAGTTAAAAATAAGGAGGCTGTGGGGGTTCGAACCCACAACCTCCCTATTCCAGCGAATTAAATACTAAAAATCAAAGAGGTTGTGGGGGTTTGATCCCACAACCTCTTGGTTTGGGCGAAAATGAGCAAAGTGATGTTAATGAAGAATAAAAAGGGTTTGTGGGGGTTCGAACCCACAACCCTTCGGCCAACCTAAGAGAAAAACTAAGTAGAAAATTTATGATACAATGTTAATGTTGGGATTTAATTTAGAGCTCCAATTTTATGAAAATTAGAAATAAAAGCAATAAAAAATATAAATGATATCCAAGTGATCCAAACTTGGGTTTCCTTGCCCAATCTTCCGTATTGATACATAAATCATACGTGAACAAAATATCCAAGAATAATGCCACCTACTTAGATCGAAATCAAGATCTTGGCATATATACAAGATACATAAGTCTTGTACTACATAATCTTAGGAATGTATGAATCACATAACGAATTATGAATGAAGCCTCATGGCTTGTGTGTATAGAGTCATAAGTCTAGTATACGTTTAAAAGTACGTGATCCTAAGATGTATGTACTGGATGATAAAATGAACAATGAAATGATGAAACCCTAGAAGGGATAAGTAAGGGTATGAAACACACCAATGGCCAAGTATATTGGCATATGATGAAATGAACATTCACGTAAAATGAGGTGAGTAAATATGAAGAGTAAATGTGCTAATGACAATGAATGTGGTGACAACATGATATGAGGCTAATGCTAATGATGAGAGCAATCTCAAATGAGCCTGAGTAAATGTTACCAAAACGTACTCACCTATGAGAGTGTAAGATAATGAAGAGACCAGTCTCTATAAACACTCTAATGAAAGTATTGAGATTAACACACTTAATAATAATGATGAGATGAGAAATCATCTAATGAGCTATGATGTTCTCATACTAGAAGCCAACTTTCATGACGTATTAGATGACTGAAATGGAACTTTATACTGAGCACCGATAGGATAGCTATGAGCGGTGATGCCTTTTTTCGAGAAGGCGGAGGTTCACGTAACTTTTATGAGATGAGACTGTCCGGCTTGCAGGGTATGGGTCTCCTTATATATCCTAGTCTTTGAACCTATACTGCCAATATAGGGATCTGGCGGGGTTAAATTCCCATGTACGCTAGCATGTTTTTGGGTCACCTTGGCCGGTGGTTCCACCTCTTTTCGGTGTGGGGGAGACACTGGATTTCGTGATGCTCACATGATCTATGTCGGTTAAAGTTAAAGTTCCCAATGAATGAGGCCAGCCTCAAATGATGCACATAGTGAAATGAATGATACCGAAAGTGTTAGGATGGGATAATAAAAAGGAGAGTTAGATTCAAGTAACGACATTAGGTCATTCTTGGTCATTGCACAACGAACCCGATGAAAGTCTTAAACTACATCCTAGGTATAGCTGGTGTTTACACTGGACTATGAACGAAATGAAATGAAGTACGTATTAATGAATGAAGCAGACTCTGTGTTTCTAATGAAGACTCCCTAGTTGAGGTCCCATATGTTGAGCCCTCATTTTGGACAGTCTTAATGTCAAGTCCATGATTTCAAGGTCTCATGGCATATGAACGAATGATATGAAAGAAGCTATGTGTTATATGTTATGTACTATGATATGTGCTATATGAAGATGTTATGTGCTGTGTGCAATATGATATTTATGATGATGCATGTTACTCTCATGGCATGACTTTCCTAATCAAAATTTGGAAAGTTCACTAACTTTCCTAATCCAAATTTGGCAAGTCCACTGACTTGACTTCCCATAATCATTTTATTAGGGAAGACCTATTCTTTCTCATGCATGTCCTTGGTGTGTACTTGCATATACCCATACTTAGTACAAGTGTGTACTAACCCTATACAATTATACTATTTTAGGTGCAGGCACAGGTGGACGATAGAGCTACAAGATCGTTGTTGCAGTTATTCGGACGTCCAGCATTCATCCGGAGTTGGTAGGTCCTCATTCTTTCGAGGATGCTACTGTTTTATATTCTAGCTTAGTTTTAGAGTTGAGCTAGTGGAGCATGTTCCACTAGAGTTTCTTTCCTGTTTTTATTCAGACTTTGTATTGGGGCCATTTTTGCAATTATACACTTAATACTTATTAAACTAATTCTTTCAGTTGCTTATCTCTTAATGCTAGATGGTTGATGGTGAACAATTTATGAAATGATAAGAATGTTTAACAAGTATTTTAAGAAACAAAAAGTTTCAAATTTCCGCTAAAATTAACCTAGATGAAGTAAGAATGACGTAAGTAGGCTTGTCTACGACCTCTGAGAGGTCAACGACGCCGGTCTCGTCTGGGGTCTAGAATCCGGTCGTGACAAGAACAACCTTTCATCCCTAGATGGATGGACAATCGTAAAGTACTATTCAAGTGTTGGAAGACATGTTGAGAGCTTATGTGATTGACTTTGGAGGGCATTGGGATAAGTTCTTACAACTATGTGAGTTCTCTTATATTAATAGTTATCACTCAAGCATCAATATGACATCATTTGAGGGGTTATATGGGAGGGGAACCATATCACCCATAGGTTGGTTTGAGGCTTGAGATGTAAAATCCTTGAGGGTCAACTTAGTGAAGGACGCTCAAGATAAGGAGAGGAGCATTCAAGATCAAAAATGTCCTTATGAAGGTATCACAAACGAAAGGGGTGATGCGATTCAGTAAGAAGGGTAAGTTGAGTCTGCGATATTTCGGTCCCTTTGAGGTTCTTAAATGCGTAGGACCATTGGCAAATAGATTAGCACTACCCCTTAATTTGTACGGAGTACATCGTGTATTTCAAGTGTCTATGTTGAAGTGATATCACAGAGACTGTAACTATATAATTAAGTGGGATTCAATTGTTCTAGATAAATACCTCCAATATGAGGAACAATCGATTTCTATTCTTGATCGTGATGTTGTTATGTTGAGGACAAAAGAAATTAAGTTCGCTAAGGTTCAATAGAAGCATCATCCAGTCAAGGAAGCTACTTGGGAGACTAATAAGGACAATTGAGACAAGTATCCTAAATTTTTACTAATTCAGGTACTACTTCGCTCTTTCCTTAGCCCTATTTTCCCTAAATTTTCACTAATTTCGTCCTTATAGATATGCCAACGAGAAAAAAATTAGGTTCGGAAAAACTTTTTCGTAGTTTTAGGATTTTCCAACCATGTATAGATTTGTAGGAAATCAGAGACATCAAGGTGTTGGAAAATCTGGTAGCAATCGGGTGGATTAAATATGAATTCAATTACATAATCGGTTAGATAACTAGTTAAGGAATCCGTACGACTTTACAAAATTTAATTTGGGTAAACAGGAATCGACGTTAACGTTAAGGGTATTTTCTCAGGGTAGTTGATTGAGGGTGTGTTGCAAAACAGAGGAATTGAAATTCCCCTAATAGCTCTCTGTCACGAAAATTGCCGCTGAAGCATCTTGATGTCGCTACAGCGAGATGAATGTCTTTATAGAGAACAAAACGGGACATAAAAATCATAGAATTTTTGGGGAGCTCACCGGTTTGGAAATACGCTGCAGTGGCGCCGCTACAAAGAGATGGGTGCCGCTTCAGTATGACAGTTGCGAATAAAATTATAAATAGTACCCCTAAACGACCTTATTTGGCACTTTTTGACTTTTAGAACTGAAGAACGACCCCTGGTCTAATTTAACTCGTTTTCATTTGTTCTTGAAGCTAAAGTTAAGCATTTCACTCCCTAAATTCACGTTTCGATCAATAGAACGTTATAGAATGAGTCAATATTGATGTGGAAGGGTTTCTTGATAGATTTTATGGTGTAATTAAACCTAAATTTACTTGTTGGTATCATGAGTATGCATGATCTAGGATTAATAGATTTGTTAGTATTCTGAGTAATTAGTGATTTTCAATGATTCCCGTATGTTCTCATTTGTTTGTAGACAAAGAACAAGCGGAACGAACGAATCCGGAAAGGGAAGGATTAGGTTTCTTAGGGATTGATCTTGTTTCAAGGAATGTGATGGTTGTGATTTCATTATTGTGTGATGTATCCATATTCTTGCTTTTTATGATACTTGTATGTATATGAATGTCACAATATTGATCACGTTGTTGTAACTGAGATAGATGAATAATATAGCCATGAAATCATGATGTAAATATGTGATCTTTATTTAGTAGTTGTGGTTGTGATTGTGGTCTGTTAATGGCGATCGGATTCCATGTTCCAACAATCTAACTTGGATTAGATTGCCACATTCCGGCATAAATATTGAATTGGGTTTCCACGTTTTGTCACAACCATGGGATAAGATTGATATATTTCGGCAAGCTAACTAGGATCGGGTACCACGTCGGTGCACTAGCTATTTGAGTTTGGGTTCTGTGAGAGGACCAATGATGTGTTAAACATGTGAAATTTGTTGTCGAATTATCATGCTGATAATATTATTTATGCTGATATATATTCATGTGATTATAATGTTTATTCGACTTGCTTATATTGCAATAGTGGAATAGCAACGTGATCCAACTAGTACACAGTGGTTGTATACTTATTCTGCACTTGCTCTTATTTTTGTTGAGTACAAGGCATCTTCAAGCAGTTATTGACAAACCTCGCTTACGAGATTAGAGATTATCATATTGACTTCAAGGGTGAGCTACATCTTCAGGGCTTCCATGGAGTTCTTTTTAGTCTATGTCCACCATTTCCAGAGTTAGTTGAATAGTTCATTATTATTTTCTTGTTTAAACTTGGTTATCGCTAGTAATTTTTGTACATTGACTTTCAAATCATTGGTTTATTTTCCGCAAATTTTAATTGTTAGATCTTTTGTTTAGTAATCAACTTCGCTTTTAGTCATCTAACTTGCTTCCTAACTTAAATGCTTTAGTTATAAAATTATTGTTATATTTGTATTGTGGTAGGGGTTCTTCCATCGGCTTGTAAGTGTGGGTGCCAATTACGACGGATTTGGGATCGTGACAATATTCAAACGATTTGAGGAAAAATAATCAGATCTACATCTTTATCATGTATTAATTTATGTTAAATCATCACGTGTAATAAAAAATAAACCGCTATAAAGGATTTCATTCATACTAAATCACAATTTTTTTCAAAGAGAAATATTAAAATCACTCTAACGACATCAAAAAATCATAACCAGATAGCAATGAGTATTTCATACTAGGCCATTATCAATGTACTTACAAAATTTCACGGCAATTTGAATCTGTAAAAATAATTATTTCCAAAACTATGACCAAATTTAAATTCAAGTAATTTAAGTATCTTTTGGAATCAAAACAACATGACCTACATTCTTATCACATATCAATTTACGTTAAATCACCATGTGAATTTAAGATAAATATAACTGATATGAAGAACGACCTTATCATATACAAATCAAATAATAATCTGACCAACTACCTAAAACCCATCCAAATTCAATGGAACTATCAAATTTCAAGTCATTCAGAGATAACAAAAATTCACAACCTTCGAACTACGACCAAAATCGAAAATTAACCATTTTAGGAATAGTTAAATATTAGAATAACATGATTCTAAATTTCATTATATTTTAATAATTATCTCATGAGCACAAAACATATTGTTCTCACAATTAATATACTAGAGAATTAAATATATTATATTCTCCCCCTTAAATCAGTGTAAATTTTTAAACAGACACCATAAATGAATATAGGTAAAAGGGTCAAAAATACCCCTTAACTTTAGTTTATTAGTTGACTATATCCCTGCAGTTAAAACAAAGTTATTTATACCCTTGCTGTTACCAATTTCACCATTTATACCCCTCAATTGATGGAAATCCCCAAATCAATCAAAATTGACCCGATTTCGTAAAAATTACCCATTCCCCATTTTAAACCCATGTTCGAAGTATTTTCTGTAGTTTTTATTCTTTTATTCTTGTTGGATATTGCAGATTTACAAACCTGTATAGCTACCTACATGTATATGTGCAAAAAAAAGGTTTGGAGAAATAGTGTTGCAGGGTAAGGAAAATGGGTTAATTGTTTTTGGGTTAGGTTTTTAGATGGTTCGGGCATGGGTTTAAATTGGGGAATGGGTAATTTTTACGAAATTCGGTCAATTTTGATTGATTTGGGAATTTTCGTCAATGGATGGGTATAAATAGTTAAATTGGTAACGGCGAGGGTATATATAATTTGTTTTAACGGTAGGGGTATAGTCAACTAATAAACTAAAGTTGAGGGGTATTTTTGACACTTTTCCCATTAATATATGATATACTAAAACTAAGCAAATATTTATTCTATAATAAATATTATGTCTTAACATCTGGTTAATAGTATATATCCCAACACATGAGAGTGATGAGAATGTATTCATGAGTTTACTTTATCATTATAAGATCCTTCATATCATGAACTATAACTCTTGAAAACATAATTCAAATTCAAGAGAGAGTTTAGAGTAGAGTTCAAAATAGCTTTTGAGATAAATTGTGAATCCTTTGATATCAACTATCGATGTGAACTAAGTTTTGAGTAATTATGTATGAGAATGAGAAGAGTTGTATTCACGAGTTCTATATTATTATGTAGTCCCTCGAGTTGAGTCGTTCATGCTCATTACTTCCGTATGAACTCCATCAGTTGAGTACCTTTGAGAGGAGTAGTATCATTGATGTTCCTGAGTTCCATGTATTGAGTTCTATCTATGTTTAATTGAAAACCTTGCATTGAGTCATTCACATCCATAATTCGGCATGAACCATATTTTAAGAAGTCTTTTACAGAAGGTTTTAACTTTTTTTATGACTTAAGCTTTGAGTTGATTAAAGAGTAATATTATTTTATGCGAAATAAATATTCCCAAAAGTAAATATTTTTACATTTAAAATGAGAGGAAATTAAGATTTCCAAAAGAGTTTTGAGCAATGAAGGGAACATCGATTCCAAAAGAGATTTTAAGCTAAGTTTTTGACTAATTATCTCAAACCAAAGAAAAACTTATGTTTTTAACATATTATCTAAGTTTTTGAGTAATTATCTCAAACCAAAGAAAAACTTATGTTTTTCAACATATGAGCTAAGTATTTTGGGAGTAGTATTCAGCACCGATATGGGGACTTGTTTGAGTTCATATAATTCAAATCTCCATAAACCATGTAGCTATTATGGGTAGTAAAGGATCATACTTTTTAGATTACTCCTTAAGATGCTTTTAACATAGACTAGTGGATCCATTTAGTTAAGGCGTCCTACATGACAACAAAATATAGGACAATTCTAGTAGCATGGGCAAGACGTTGTATCACCACTTAGGCTCATAGTGGTGGTTGTCGGTTAGAGAAAGTCCCACAGAACTATATCATATTTTATTACATATATAAATTGAGTTGTTATTGAATTCTTCAATACACTAAGTTGATTTCTATTGTTTTAAAAGCTTTCCATATATTGCATGTGAATTGTTGCTTTATATTGAGTTGAGTATCCATAGTTTATTACCCATAGTCGAGTATCATATCTTTGAGTTGAATATCTACTTCTTGAGTCAAGTATCTAATCTTTAAGTTGAGTGAGTTTCTAAAGAGGTAAGCATGTTTCATTTTTATCAAGTTCAAGCTTATGTTTATGCTTTAGAATTTCTCTTACATGCTCGTACATTCACGTACTGAGCCATTTGGCCTACATATTTTCATGATGCAGACACACGTATTCAGGATCATCAACATGAGCTTCGTTGATACATCCGGGAGTTTGAGTTAGCTATGGTGAGTCACCTTATTTTCAGAGGATTTAATTTACTTTTAAGTTTAGTAATGATGTCATGGGAATTATACCGACTTTCATCTTTTTCATTTATAAGCTTAATAGATAGTCAATATAGTGGAGAAGTCTGTATAATTTATTTTGTTAAATATTTTAAGGACCTAAGTTGTCTATTTTATGCAGAGTTGAATATATTATTTTATTCATAGTTTTTCATTTGAGTTAAAATTTTGTATTCAAGTGTTCATGAATTGTTATTCAGTTTTATGATTTGTATGCTTGATTAGTCTTTCGCTTGTAGTCAGCCAGGATGAGGGTTCTCTTGTGGAACAAAAATCATCTTCGAGTGTCGGTCACGTAGAAAGTGTAAAGTTGGGTTGTGCCAGTCAGTCAGGCAAATAAAACTCCTGAAATTGATCTTCGAGTGTCGGTCACCTATAAAACTTTACGGAATTTAATTCGGGCAAATAAAACTCCTGAAATTGATCTTAGCGTGAACGGGTAGTTTTTGAGTGTCGTTGGTTGAAGGTGTGTGGTGAAATGAGGGTCTAGAAATTATTAAAAAAGATAAGTGCTTCTATGAAAGCAGTTGAAGCGACATTTCTACCTCTTGGGAAGGGTCGTTGTAGTGGGGTGGTGCCGCAATGGCAGGGCAGACGCGACTTAAAGTCGGAAATGAACCCCAAAAAAGTTTTATTCTGCAATTTTTGAACTTGACAGCTAAGGAATAAATTCAGGGGTTTTCTTGATAGTTTTAACCATTCTGAAGGCTAAAAGCAATATTTTAACTCCTCAACCCATTTTTCGATCCATACAACGTAATCTAATAGGTAATTATCGATGATGGATGGATTTTATATGTAAATTAGGGTGGAAAAAACCCTAATCTAGGTATGGGATCACATGTAAGATCTAGGGTTGATTGAATTGTTAGTAATTTGGGTAATTAGTAATTATTTATTGATTTTTGTGTTAAATTAATTGTTTGTAGACCAAGAACAAGCGGAATGAAGCCAAAAAGGGAAGAATCACGTTTATTAGGGGATTCAATTTTGTTTCGAGGTAGGTGATGGTTGTGATTTAATGATGTGTGATATATGTTTGTTGTACTTAGTGGGATAGCCGTGTTATCCTACCAGTATACTATGGCTGTGTACTGATATTGCAGTTGCTCTTTCTTTGTTGAGTACAGGGCATCTTCAGGCGGGTATTGGCAGACCTCGCTTAGAAAATCAATGAACATTCAAATTCAATAGTGAGCAATTCTTCCGGGAGTTCTCTTTCTGTTTACTCCATCTTATTTAGACTTAGACTAGTTGATTAGATATTCATCTGTTAGTTGGGTTGCACCCATTTTCCTTTAGACTTTTGGTTTATTGTTAGAGTTTTGGAACATTCACTTTCAGGAGGGGACTCGAGGTGCGACATTTGTTTAATTTGAAACAAATAAAGCTCAAATTATTTGAAAATATTAGTTATTAATATATATAGTAACTCATTAATAAAACTCAAATTTATCATGCAACCACATTAATTTCAAATCCTATTGTTGAATCAATGAAAATATTTATTTAAGAAAGAGCGAACAATTTTGAGGTGTTTTTGGTATTTTTTTAAAAACTTTGGTATATTAATAAAAAAAAGCTATACGAAGTGTTTGTAAACTAAACATAGAAGAGTCATTGCTGCGTCATTGCACTTAACCATTTTTTCCAGATCCAAGAACACTATACTTCTTGACTACTCTATTGCTAAATTGACATAATTTACTTTTATATTATTTAAAAAAATGTGGAAATATGCAATTACTTTGAAGTAAATTAAAAAGTGTAAAAAATCATTATATTGTAAAATTATTTCAACATATTATTAATGCAAATTTGACCAATGATAAAAGTATCTTAACCAATCCTACTAATATAATTAATTTGAAAGAGATAAATATAATCCAGGTACATAAGTTTATCGTTATAAATAAGCAGAACTAATTCAGATTTTTTCCATTGATAATAACGAAAATTAACAACTTACTCAATCAATTACCAACTTTATTTCTACTTGCAGAATACAAATCACGCCTCGTCTACCATCCCACTTCGTGCCTCAATAAACATTCCACCACCCCACTAGCATCACCACCACCACCATCACTATCAATTCCTCAACGAATAATATTAAATAGTACCATTCTTGATTCCATTGATCAACCACCTCAATAGATGGATCTATTTGGCCATTCATTGACATTAACCTTTCATATGAACAACAACAAAAATATAGTCTGGAAAAAGGACTTTGTTGTTTTCAATGGACTTACATCAACAACAAAAAGATACATTGCACTGTTAAGATACAATATTTGTTTGCATAAGTATTTTAGTGCGTCTGATTAATTTATATCGTGTAATACCCTATATTAATAAAGGCATATATTTCATTTAGCTGATAATTTAAAAAAAGGGGGGGCAAAAATCCCTAGTAGAAGCCGTAGAAACTAAGAAAAGAAAAGAAAGGAGAATCTAGGAAAGGAAAACGCAGTGATTAAGTAGCGCAGTTCAGCGATAACAAGTAACAAGTGGTTATTCTAACTTACAGAGAAGAAAACCCAACCTTACTAAGCCAAAACATTGAGGTATTATTTCATCCCTTAGTTATATATATATTCCTTATGAAATTGGGGAAAATCTTTCCCTTTTGTACGGTTTTTACATTGATGTTTAGTAGCATCGCCTTGAGAGAGTCTTAATCTGGAAAAGTTATTGTGTGTTCTGTAAATTTATAACCAGTGGCATTAATTTTGACAGTAAGGTGTAATATGGTGACAAAGATAGATGAATAATTATGCAAATTTCCTGAAGTTAGGAGATTAAGAATCAGATTAGTCTTGACCTTAATAATTTGAATATAGTAGGTTGATGAGCAATAAGAAAGTCCAAAAGGGTTGGACATATTTATCTTAGTCTATGAATTAGACGTAAGGAGGAAACTAACTGGGGATATATATATGAATGTGATTATACATTGACTAAAGGAATTCGAACGAGTACTATGAGTAGTAATCTTACCACAATATGCGTTTCACAAATTTTTTGATTTTTACATGGCCTATAAAGTAAATGTGTTACCGACTATTTTGAACTTGCATGTGGGAAAAGTCTTTTAATGGATCTAGTACTCAAAAGATTATTTGAGATTATCTCATTCTTACAAGATATGATTACTGTTATTGAAAATGTTTTACACTTATTGAGAAATAGTATTTTGACAGGTGACTGTTAACTTTGCAACGATGTCATTTGATAAAATTTAAATGCTCTGTTCAATTTTGAATTTCTTCTACTAATAACAAGTAAAATATAAATGAGAGCAAACCTTGATGAATCCCGTAGCTAACTAGGAGTACGTTAGACCAGGTGCACCTTGTAGTTACCAATTTCTGATTAAACCCTTTTTAGTGGGAATGTAGAACTAGTATACTGCTACCGATATCTCTTGAGTAAGGATCTACTAATATGAATATTTAACTCCTTTATGAGGAGTTCACTGTTATTGGTTACTTCTTAAACAGAAGGTCATTCTGATTATATGATTCATCCTTGAAAACCTCTCAGATATAAGATTTAATATGAAAGTGTATTTCCGAAATTAATACTAAGATTTAATATGGAAAGGTTTTTTTTCCTGAGTTTACTATTTAGTATTTAAATTGCTTTTGCTTTTATAAGGCACAAAAGATTTAATATTGTTACTATTTCTAAAAGAGAATTATTTCATCATTATAATTATTGTACTAGCATGTTTTTTGACATGTCCTCATCAAATTAGTTTTGGTTAAGTATTATTACTCGCTGATCTAGTGTCTCACTCCTCGCTAATTATTTTTACAGAGAACTTAGGTGGTATTGAGGAGGAACTAGAGAGTGTGATTTGGTAGCATCTGGTGAGCACCGCATTGCTTCGCGTGTCAAGAAAAATACTGATATTATTTAGTTTATTTATTTTAGGTAAAAATTCTTAGAGCCGCTCCATTTGTCATGCTTTTTAGTTGAGTCATGATTAGTCTTTTGTATTGTAGTCAAGTGACTAGTATGGAACTTCATTTTATTTCATAAAGCTTGGAGATAGATTGATTTTATTTTGTGACATTTAGATCATTGATGGATTTTATGTTGTGGTTTATAGCTGCTATTGGTTGTGCTGTGATTTTCTGAGACAGGAAAATTCAGGATAGGCCTAAAAACAAATGAAACTCTCCCAAATTTTTAGTAGAATTCTTGTAAGACTTGCTTTGGTATTCTTCCCCTTAGCGCCGATCATGATCCTTAATTGGGTCTTGAAAAAATTGGTATCAGCGAACTAAGTTATTGTTGTGACTTATGGATCACAAGTTAGGCGTAGAATCTCAATTATGGTTATGTTGCCGACCATTTCTATAATCGTGATTCTGCGAGGATGTGATAGGATGTGTATTTTCTTTCTTTCTCATTCCTGCTTATGTGGAACATTTAGGGACTAACAAATTAATCTAACATTATTCATTTCTATTAACCAGATGGCTCGAACCGATTATCTAATGACAAAGCTAGAATAGGTGTTCTTGAGGAAACTAATGTCACTTCGGCCAGGCAGCTAACTTCCCCAAATTAGGGGAGGGACTAATATTATAGAATTGGGCGATGAAAAGGTCGTAATTCCACCATAGGGAACTGTAGCACCACCACTAGGACTTCAAGGGAGGTCATTCCGTAAAGGAGAGTTATTCTATCTCCAACACCACAGGAAAATGCTACTATTGGGGTACTTGCCTCAACGCAGAAAGACATAGAGTGTTTGGTCAATAAAATGGATCGACATGAGAGGGATGATCAATGTAATGTTGCTGCTACTCCAACACATGCACCACTTTATACACCTGCACGAACTTATACTTTTGGGAATAAAGAGGTATACTTGCAGGAGTTCTTGAAATTGAAATCACTAGAATTCACAGGTTGATAGTTCAGCGGATACTCGAAGTTTTTTGGATGTGAAGTTCAAGGCCATCTGGGCTCTAGGATGTTCTAGTCAGAGATAGGTGGAGCTGTCACCATACATACTAGAGGACATGGCTAACACTTGGTATGAGATTGTATTACGAGGTCGACCTACTGGGGCGACACCATTAAAGTAGGATGAATTCACTAAGTTGTTCATGGATAATTTCCTTCCTAACAGTCAGAGGCAGAAGTATACAACACAGTTTGAGAGGTTGGTATAGATTCCAGATATGGATGTGGAAACTTATAGCGCCAACTTATGTAAGATCGCTATATATGCTCTTTATTTGGTACTTACTGAAGGAGATAGAGTTCGGAGGTTCGTGAATGGATTTGTTAATTGTCTATTCAATGCCCTAGCCCGAAATATGAGTAACATGAATTATTTAGAAACAGTTGATCTAGCCAGGAAGATTAAAGAAAAAGGTCGAGAGGAATGTGCAGCCTATGATGTATGTAAGAAAGCCAAGATAAGGGGATCTTACAACGGAGACTTGGGTGTGAATCAAAAAATTGGGAATCATGGAGAAAATAATACGACTCTCAAACACAAAGGGATACCGTTTCACAATCCACATACAAGCCACATCATAAACAAGAGTATTCAAGGACAATCATGATCACAAAGACATCATAATTCTGGGTAAATATATGACATTTATCTGTACTGCCACGCTTGTGGTAAATCACATGTGGGTGAGTGTCGTGTTTTGACTAGAGGGTGCTTTCAGTGTAGTCAGTTGGGGCATCACATTAGAGATTCCCTCTATCTTCGAGAAACCCAACTCAGACTACTTCTCAAATAGTTTCACCTACTCAGAACACTCATAACGGTTTAAGTAATACTAGTACAGGATACAGAGGTATAGGTGTTGGAGATCGTTTCATTGGAAATCAAGGACAAGGGAATGCTTGTAGAGGTCAATAAGTGGTTTTCGCACTTACTAGGAAGCATGTTTTGGCCTCAAATGTTGTGGTTATAGGTACTATTTTAGTTGGTTCCTTTTATTCAAATCCCTTAATTGATAAAGGATCTACCCACTCCTATGTGTCCTCATACTTCGTTTGAGATTTTGTAGACAACCATAGATGTTGAATCATACCTTTCTTCTTTCTTCTGTTGTGGGGGATTCTTCATTTCTTGAATATGAGTATCGTGATTGTCAGATTAGACTTCAGGGTAGGTATACCCTAGCTAACCTAATTTTACTTGATATGATTGACTTTGATGTGTTGAGAGGGATTGATTGTCTATCTCCTTTCTATGCTACTGTTGACTGTTATTCAAAGATAGTCAAATTTGAAATACTAGATGAGCGTACATTTATATTAAAAGGGGTCAAGTTCGCGAGGTTGGAAAATTCATATCCCTTGTGAAGGATAAGAGGTTACTGCAGAAAGGTTGTATGGGCATTTTAGTTACAGTAAGGGATACAATAGAAAGAGCACTTAGTTTGGAGAAGATACCAGTGGTGAATGAATTTTCTGATGTATTTCCTTAGGATCTTCGTGGATTACCTCCTATACAAGAGATGGACTTTCATATTTACTTAAATCCTGATACATTGTCAATATCGATACCCCCATATCGTATGGCACTGCCAGAGCTAAAGAAGGTAAAACAACGGTTGCAAGACTTACTGGATAAGAGTTTTATCAACTGAGTATATCTGTAACACCCCATATCCAAAACAGACCAGAAATCAATATTTTAGAAATTGCAGGTGAAATCTACAGTCACCATCTACGGACCATAGTCTTATCTACATCCCGTACTGAGGGTCCCTGGTTCACCATAGTAGCCCCTCCAAAATTTAGCTCAAAAAATTGACTAAGTCTTGACCCACGGACATACCTATGGTCCGTAAGTCAGACCACGGTCTGTGGTCTGTGTCCATGGATCAAGACTCTTGTTACCTTTACTCTGACATGAATTACGGACGACCAGCATGGACCGTTGTTCGATCTAGGGTCCGTAGGTATGACCGTAGGTGAAGGTTAGCAGTTAGTCAGGGGGAAATTGTTATTAGGTCAATTTAAAATGGTCCTAAATTTTAGTACAAAATGATTTAGGTGTACTATGACCTATGATGTGATAGATAATTAAATCCTCTTTCCAAGGCCTCTGAGTTTGCTAAAATCCGACCTCCGAGTAAATCGTTATGCCCATTTTAGTTAAGGCATGTCGAGCAGACTCAATCGACGGACCGTCGATTGAACGATGGCCTGTCAATCCAGGTCGTCTATTACTCTGACGGAAATTATTTAAGTTTTTTTTTGATATTTTCCTAGTTCGTTTAAGCCCTAAGATAAGTCCTTTAAACCCTAAATCATGATATTTTATTTAGTTTAAGCCTAGAAAAATAACTAGAACTTACCTAAGTCAAAATCATAAATCAAAACTTAGAAAATTAGAAGCAAAAGAGGAGAAAAAGGTCAAGAAACCTAGTTGCAGAATGCAGCAAGGTTCCATCAGTTCCAGCCCCAAAATCTAAAGAATTCTCCGTGTATTTCATCACCATGTATGTGGGATTTCACGTGTGGGTTCCTTTCACCCATTAGGTCCCTAGTTTTCAGTTAGTTTCTTGATTCCCTTATTATGACTAGACCTAGGGTGTCTTGAATGTTAGAATTATTGCGTTCTTAGATGATAGAATGATCCAAATTAGATTAGTATGTTAATGTTCAAATATATGCATGAATTCTAGAACCCTAGCTATGTATTTCTTTTGTTCTTGAATTACACATGCCAGGTCAGATATTTCAGTTACTTCATATATACATGCCTCAGTTATAAATGCATCATTATCAGATTAATTATTGCATTCTCAGTTTGCATGTTCAGTTT
This sequence comes from Solanum lycopersicoides, assembly GCA_022817965.1. Lineage (NCBI taxonomy): Eukaryota > Viridiplantae > Streptophyta > Magnoliopsida > Solanales > Solanaceae > Solanum > Solanum lycopersicoides. The sequence goes on along the minus strand of CM040625.1, from coordinate 59,349,008 downwards.
GAGCTATCCTATATTTATAGAAAGTCATTCATAATCAGTTAACTACTTAATTAATTGGGAGTAGCATAATACCGAGTTGGAGTAGGGTTCAGCGTAACCAAATAGTCCCAGAACTACTAGCCAAGTAGGTTGTAAGTCCCCTCTGTGGGCATCAGTTAGTGATCACGCCAGCATGCCATTATACCTCTGGTAGGGTATATTGGGTCCTCTAAATAGGGCGTATACATCGGATTCCACATTTTGCTCATGTGGTTTTATTATAGGTTATTAGTAGCTCCCACAGTTCAGCCACATTCTATTACATTGACCATATTTACAGTTTAGTTAGTATTTAGTCTCAGCATGTTATAAATTTGGTCATTTCATCGAGTTTGCTCCCACAGTTCAGTCAGCCTCTATTGCGTAAGGTGTGATCTAATTCCATTCTAACTCAACGTTCTACATTTCAGATCATGCCTTCTCGTAGAGCTAAAGCTAGGATTGTGAAGGTGAAGGATGCAAACACATCTCCTCCAGTCCCAGATCACGAAGTCTCCAATGCTGAGTTCAGGAATGCCATTCAGATGTTGGCTCAGAGTGCCACCAACCAGAATAATCGGGTTCAAGCTCCTTTGAATGCTAATGGTGGATCAGTAGCAGCAAGGTTTCGTGACTTTTTTAGGATGAATCTGCCTGAGTTTTTAGGATCGCAAACTATTAAAGATCCTAAAAATTTCTTAGATAAGATCAAGAAGATCTTTGAGGTGATGCAGGTTACTCGAAATGACCGGGTTGAGTTTGTATCATACCAGCTGAAAGATGTTGCTCATAACTGGTACACTCAGTGGAAGGAAAATAGGGGTACAAATGCAACTCCTATTACTTGGGATTGCTTTAGTGATACCTTTTTGGACAGGTTTTTCTCAATAGAGTGGAGAGAAGCAAAGACCCAAGAATTCATGAACTTAAGGCAGGGAAACATGACGGTCCTAGACTATGGGATCAAGTTTAACCAACTCTCTAATGTACTGTGGTTTCACTGTGTTTTCAATGCTTTTTCCTTAAGATTTGTGTATATCTAGAGCCTTTTTTGTAATAGTTTTAACATGGCTTTATGTTTGTATTGCAGGAAAGATGTCTAGAAACAAAACGCAGAAGGCGGCTGAAATAAAGTATAGAAGCGACCCATGAAGGCCATCGACGTTCCGTCGTTCCATCGACGGTCCGTAGGTGGTGATCGTCGATTGATGTTCAGACAAATGGAGAAACTCGGGGAAATCTGATCAAGTGTGGGACTATAGAGAGGATCGAAAGACCATTCTGTTGAATCGTCGATGAGATCAGAGATAGTCCTAGTACCCGAAGTTGGAGAAATTCCAAGGATGGAGCAATGAAAGTCATCGATGAACCGTAGATGCATCGACGGAACGTGTTGTTGGTCCATCGATTGAATCAGAGATGATGCCATCTGAAGGACGAAAAATGATTCTAAGTCTGGAATGACGGAGCAGTCGATGGTCCATTGTTTCATCGACGGTCCATGTGTGGGGGTCGTCGATTACAGCCGCATTTTTTGGACAACTTTCCTTATTTTAATTCCTTTTAATTCAGGACAATATTTCTATAAATAGGTTTTAAAACCTCGTTTTTGGGGTTAGACATTATTATTATTGTTCATAGTTTGTGTTTGGAGAGGGGGTTTGCAACTTTAGCTTACATAATTCAATTTCTGGATTTGGTTTTCAAGTGTTATCTTGTTATTTCAAGTTTGTTTTCTGGATTTTCTTCGAACTATCAAAGTAAGTTCATGTTTTATTGTTTAAAAACTATGAATTGTGTTCTTATATGCATGGGTAACTAAATCCACAACTAGGGTTGTGGGAACCATGAGTGATTAACAAAGTAAACCTAACTTAATAACAATTCTCAAATAGGTTATTGCATGTATTGATAATTCTTTCATTAAGAAGTCTGATTAACGAGTGCACGCGTTAGAACTAGCCTTGTTGCTACTTGCCGGACCAAGGAGGTAGTAATAAGAAAAGAATTATCAACATAGACTTAGTGGGATACTATCTAATAGGCTATTCTCAATTGGTGCGGAGTAATAACTAAGCCATACATCGATATGATGCTTAATATGAAGTAAAGGTAAGGGTTAGTAGCTTATACACACCTAGCCGGACCAAGGTACTGGGTGAAATTCTCTAAATGCCGAACCAAGGATTTAGAGATACCTAACTTATCACTTTGCTTGCAAAACACCAGGGAAGAATTGTTATGGCTAGGAATACGACGTTATGAACCTATGGGGAACACATACACCCTAGTTTCTCTCACATCTTGATAAAAACTAAATATTTACTCATGTTACTTGTTTTACTAAGAGATATTAAAGAAGTTTGTTTCACAAAACCGCCCCTTTATTGCTTATTTTTGTAAAGAACATGATTAAATAGAAGTAATTGTACATTGTAGTTAATTCTAAACCATTTTCCTTGTGGGATCGAGCGCAACCTAATAGTTGGGTTCTTTACTTGATACGACCGGTTATACTTCTTTAGTGAGGTGTAATTTGAGCGTATCAAATTTTGGCGCCGCTGCCGGGGAAAGTGGCTTTTAGATTAACCTTAATAACATTGCTAAAGTTTAGTCAACGATTTCCTGATTTTACTTTTCTTTTGTGTGTTTCTTTGAGGTTTAGCTCTAGCGTATGCCAAGTACATGGAGCCGAGGAGAACCGCTCATTCGATTCGATCCTGAACTTAATCGTACACTTTGAAGAATGGAAAATCAGCAGAACCCAGTCAATCTAGGTCATGGGATAATTCGGCAGCCTCCACCACCGGTTGAGGCACACAATCAAGTAGTTGCGGAAAATCAGGTTGATGATGTTGTGAGGATGCAGCCCCCCGTCCCACTCCCTCAAGAGTTATATAGGGGCAATTTCAACATCACTGATTCTGATGGGCCTCTTGTCCTACCTCCTCTACCCCATGGTACACGTTCGTGGTAACTAGCAGTTTGATGAAGATGCTCACCGCGAGGGGTTTATTTGCAGGGCTACCATCAGATGATCCACATGCTCACATAACCAAACTGAGGTCTATGTGCAAGAGTTGTGTGGGGAGGCCATACTTAGATATGAACGTCATCGGGCTAAGAGTGTTTCCTCTATCATTGACTGGAGATTCCGCGATATGGTTTACTAATTTACCCTACAGTTTCATTTATACTTGGGATCACTTGAGGGATGTGTTCTTAGCTCGGTATTACCCGGTGTCGAAAAAGCTCCACCACAAAGATAGAGTTAAAAACTTTGTGGCACTACCTAGGGAGTTGGTAAGTAGCTCTTGGGACAGATTTACTGCGTATGTGAGAGGTGTCCCAAACCATCGCATTGTTGATGAGTCGTTGAAAGAGTACTTCTATCAGGGTCAAGATGATAACAATAAATAAGTACTCGATACTAATGTGGGAGGTTCTTATGGTGAGTGCACATATGTTGAGATCGTAGAGAAGTTGGAGAAAATCTCTCGCAACAATAAGGCTTGGAGTACTAGAAAGTCATACACTGGGAGAAACACCTTTTCAGTGCAAGCTACTCATAATCCGGCCGCAGATAAGATTCGTGAGGAGATGGCTCATGAGAACTGAGCTTGGGTTGGTATTTAAACATGTCACTGGAGGTGCAGAGAAGGTAAATGTGGTGAATTACTTGACTAAACCACCACCGCCAGCGGATGAGTTCTATAATGAAGAGGATACTTATGTAGTGAATGATCAGAGGGGGGTTTCCGACAAAACACCTAAGGCTCCAATTAGGAGAATTGGCGTCAAGGTCAAGGAAATCAAGGTCTGAACTATGGTAACTACAATAAAGAGGGCCAGTATGTTCGACATGGAAACTTCAACCACGACAACAACTTTAACCGGGGTAACTATGGTAACAGAAATGATCGGAGTGGGCCCTATGTTCCACCTCAAAATCGGGAAGTTGCCCCTAGGGATGGTGGAAGTAGTATGACGCAAGTTGAGGATATGTTACATAAGATGATGGGGAGGTTTGATTGTCACATCCCGGGAGCACCCCCTAGAAGTAACATGGCGTACTTGACCTCTCGTAGGTCTTATACAAGCCCATAGTTATCATTCATCGCATTGACATAGTAAATTTAGCGAAAAAATTTAAAATTTTAATAGCACATCATATGCTAGAAACTTTACTTCATATATATATATATAAATTTTATAATAAATACTTAGACCTTAAGTCTCTTTGCCATCTTAGACTCGATCAACATTAAAATACATTATGGACACGGTCCTTAAACATAATACATAAGTACAATATTTAAGACTTTACAGTAAACCATAACATAGGAAATCCTTGGACTTAAGGATTCCTTTCCTTGAGTTTGGGAATCACATATCAAGCTCCTCAACCATATAGACATCCTTTAAGCATCCATAACCTACACTTTGTGTAAAAAGTAGAGAAGAATGGAGTTAGTACAAGAATGCACTAAGTATGACAACCATGCAAAAACATGCATTTAAAAGGGACATTTTCTTGAAATCATACTTCATGCCTTTTTCAGTAAATCTTCATAAAACTTGTATACAATAGTATTTATATCATTCAAATAATTCATAGAAACATAATCAAAGTCCAAAAATCATATAAAATCACATATAGAATTTAAGTCATATTTGAGGTCACTTTATAGTGAGCTCTTTTTAACTTAACAGTGAACCCTTTTCTTTTAACTCATCAACCTCCTAAGCAACCCTTTAGTGATACTTTTTGCAATGCATCACCTTAAGGTCACAAGGAAAGAATACATACAACCTACCAAAGCCAACCAATATCATGATAGAAGCATAACACATCATAGACACATTTAAGTCAAGACTCTATTGGCTTTACAGTAAGCTACATTAATTTACACATATATTTACTTCTTTTCATATACATCATTATAAGACCTTTGTTCATGACCCCATTATTATTCCACTTCTGCAATGCACATGTGAAACGCCATAACCCCACACATACTTAGTAAACCCTTCATGAGATCACAAACCTTAACATTCAATTCATACATCAACATATTAAGTGAAGACAACCTCATTCATGTCAACAACCTTCATCCTATAGTCATTAGACCAACACTAAGCATGTACATCAAGACCACGTCATATAGGCTCATACCATGCATTTTATCACAACAAGTAGACCAATACTATAAAGTCATGCATAAGGAACATATATGTAAACACATGCACTAGAACACCTTTCTAGGACTTCCCTCAAGAGCCACTTGTGCCATGCATAGGTGAAGTCCCACACCCCCACCTAAACTAAGCAACTACCCTTAGGTTATCCTAGTTAGGGTCCTTACTTTACTTCCATTGTCCATTTTACTTTAGGTAAACTATTACCTTAATCGACATTAAGACCATGGGTGTTAAACATGGAATTTGGTGTCATCCCCTCACACCAAAAAGAGGGCATCTTACCTGACAAGGCAAGACATGAATATCATGCTAGCATTTTAGGTGATATCACTTGCTAGATTCTATGTGGCAACATAGTTTATGGAACTTGGAGGTCATCATGGAAACATCCCTCTATGCCCTTGGGCCATGAGGCTTTCCACCTCATGAGATTTATGGTAGATCTACCTTCCCACATTGGAAATGGACACACTCATATACAAATTTACTCGGTGCTAAGCTAAGTTCCCTTTATTGAAAAAGCCTTTATTATTAGTTCTTTATAAAACATAGGCTTAGGAGTGTCATCCCCTCATATTATTAGCTCATAGGTCATAGATGAGAGTTCATCAACCTAAATCATGTGATAAATCCTTTCACATGGACATAGAATATGTATTAGCACTATCTAGTTAAGGATACACTTGAGTACACCTTTCAAGTCCCCTCTATTGACTAGATCATAATTCATGTGTGTATGTGTGTACATATATGTGAGCAAACCTTTCACATAACACATTAAGACCACACATTACCATACATTCATATTCATGCACATAGAAACCAAACCTAGGAACTATCATATTAAGGTATGCATGTGCAATGCATAGACAAGGTCTCATACCCTTGCCCATAATAGTATACATATCAAGTCATCCTAGTTAAGGAAACATATCATACTTTCGTACACATAAACTAAACATGTATAGTAGTAGACACTAGTGAGTAGGAGAACTACCTTTCATTTAGACACCATGAATCTTTACTACCTTTTAAGCATGCATGAAGTGTGAGTATGTGTACATTGGTCAACATGATCACATAATGGCCATCAACAACACATTGAGGCAGCCACCCTCTTAAGACCATATTACACTTTCAAGCATAGAACACACAACACAATTTAGCATAGGAGGCAATCTAACTTCATATTACACTTTAAGACTCCTTAACATTAGCTATTCACACATTTACATAGGGGTACATGGGTAGGGGTCATCAATCATTAACACTTCATCAATGGCAGCACCTACACATGATCTTACATAACCATTTACATGCTCATAACAATAGTAACATATCCTAGATTCACAACTAAAGTAGAAGACTAGGCACAAGTTACACAGAAGGTGATCATCATAACCACTCATTCATATATTCATCAATTTCCTTCAAGTCCATGTTCAACATATATATAATGAAATAAAGTAAACACTTCCACCATAAGTGGACCAACCACAAAATGCCGTACAAGAATTCATCATCTATAATAATATAGAAGGTAGAGAAAATAGAAGAGTAGGACAATTCTTACCAATCCTTTAGCCTTTGGCCATCATTGACCATTACTACTCTTTCATCAATAAAACAAGTATAGAGCAGTATCTAAAGTACAATAATAATACATGAAGTCAAGTATAAGCTACTACAAGGTCATGCTACAACTAGTGCAACACATTAACATACTAAAATGTAGAAGAACATAGACCATTAATCAATTTCACTTGCATGGATCATAAATCATATTTCATTAATAGTATCACTCTAGGGAAGTAGCTAAATATACACTTAGCACAACGATCATGCTTACATCCCTACAAGATGAAGATACTAAATAGGCATTTAAACTATCAATTCAATAGTGAGTAGAGGGAGTAGGCTATCTTACCAATTTCTTAAGGTATTGATCATCAATCATATATTACAAATAAAATACATGCTAGAAAGTATCTCAATAGATCTTTACTACAAAGGAATCATGCTTTATCTAACCACAATTCCAGATCACATCACATACATAGTATTATCAATCGATAGACCAGATGAACTTAGATCAACTCATATCAATCCTTCTTCACCTTGATAATACATGATTTATAATTAAAATTCAATCATAATATCAACTTAAAACAATATCTAGAATCATGTTCACCTAATCAAATTCAACATTCAATCATTAAAAGGGCAATGTTACAATGAACTCCTAGAATTCTAAACTAGGCATGTTCAATTCTTCATACATTGATCCACATGGATCCTTAATCATCAATTCATAATAAATTCACGTAAATAACAGTAGGTATAGGCAATTCAACGCAAGAGAATCACAATTTAACCATTAACAAGCCATGATCACAAAGCCCATGCACGGACTAAATCGATTTAGGGAAGGAACATGGGTTTATCATAAAATTGGATTAAAATCATGTTAAAACCTATACATTAACATCAATTCATCATGATTTAACAATTTAAAACATTTTTAGAAAGAACCCATGGCTAGATTGAAGAAGAAGAGATTTGATCATGAAACCTTCTTTGAAAACTTGAGATTAACTCTCCAAGTGAAAGGTTACTTGGAGATGAAAGATTAACATACCTTACCCTAGTTGAAAATATCTTAAACTTGATGAATCACCCATGTAAATCCAAGCTCCAAGTTGTTCTTGAGCTTCACCAACAATGGTGGTTTCTAGGGAGAATATTTTTGGAGGAAAGGTTTAATTCGTGTAGGAAGGATTGGGAATGGGTTGGTCACGTTTTATATCTCTTATATGCACCCAAAAATATCTAAATAAACCTATTATAGTCAGTTTATCATGTGGGGTGAATTTCTCATTCACCCCTTAAGTGGGCAGTGGGCAGGCCACCATCGACGGATCACCATCGACGGGCCGTCTATGGCTTTAGTCGATTGAAACTTGGCCTGTTCTTTGGTTGATACTTGCCCAGGCTAAGTTTTCATCGATATACATCACCAACGGTCCGTTGTTCAACCAACTGGGTGTCGTTTGGTTCAGTCGATTGAGGCAGTGTCTCGACAGCCCTTGGGTCCTTTTTGTGGGCCCTTTTGCGGGGCCCTTTAGAAGTCGTACCCGGATGTTTCAAACGTAAATACAAAACTTAACAAGTTTTAGACCTCCCACATCAGTTTCACACAAAACAAACACATGTAAAACATCCAAACAAGCTAGGCCCCATCAAGACATACACATGCATATCTCAAGGCTATCTTTCGAACGTCTTAGACGTTCTTGGACGTTTGACCTCCAAACTTCACAAAACTCTATATACTACCATTAAACGTCATTATAAATCATTTTAAGACTTCATAAGCTCATGACATACAATTACAATCGCGCATAGACATATGAGGCACATGGGTGACTAGTCATCGAACGTCTTGGTCGTCTCTTGACGTTTGACTTCCGAATCACCTCAAACTTTACACACTGCATCAATACCATATTATAATACATTTTAGGACCTTATAAAATTATGAAAAAGATGTTAGTCTCAAGACACCCTATCTCATTTTGGGGTTTTTTTTATTCTAGTGATGAGCACGCCAAGGAATTGAGAGGTGATTTAGCTAACATTGGTCAAAAGGTGGACGCACATGCGGTCTCGATTAAGCATCTTGAGTTACAAATGGCCTAATTGTCTACTAATGTGAACCCACGCCAATTAGGAACTCTTTTTAGCAATACTATCCTAAATCCTAAAAATGGTGGACATTACATGGAAGTCACTACTCGAGGAGGAAAGAAAACTATTGATCCACCTATGCCGTCTGTGGTAGAAGATGAGATGAGAAAAGATGAAAAAGTGGTTGAAACTAGTGAAGAATTGGTGGACAAAACGGCAAAAGAAGTAGAGGTACCTTACAAAGTTGTCCCCATTCCTAGACCTCCACCACCATTCCCTCAGAGATTAGTGAAGAAGAATGAGTATGGTAAATACCGACATTTTATCACTATGTTGAAACAACTTTCCATCAATGTCCCTTTGATAGCAGCTTTGGAACAAATGCTCGGTTATGCTAAATTTATGAAGGATATGGTTACAAAGAAGAGATCGGTAAGTTTTGAGGATGATGACCGAAAGCAGCATTGATGTGCTACTGCTACAAGGTCTCTTGTGCAGAAAAAGGAAGTTTCAGGCGCTTTCACTATTCCATGTACCATCGGATTATTACACTTTGCTAAAGCACTATGTGATCTAGGTGCAAGCACAAACCTCATGCCTCTTTCCATTTATAAGAAATGGGATTTGGGTGAACCAAAGCCTAATGCAATGCGGTTACTGATGGTCGATCGAACAGTGAAAAGGCCCATTGGGATACTCCATGATGTGCTCGTGAAGGTGGAGTCATTTATATTTATAGACGATTTTGTGATTCTTGACTGTGAGGTGGACTTTGAGGTTCCTATTATTCTTGGAAGGTCATTCCATGCCACTGGTCGTCCCTTGGTTGATATGGAGAAAGGGCAGATCAAGTTAAGGTTGACAAATGAAGAAGCAACGTTCAATATTTGTAGGTCCATGAAGCAGAGTGGTGAGATCCAAACGATATATGTTATATCCTATCGGGTTGAGAGTGTGTCTGAGGTACAAATGGAAGAACGCCTAGGTGTCAAGGCACTAGAGGCACTGATCATGAATTTTGAAAGTAATGGTATAGAAGAGTATGGGTCTTTGGTTGCGGCACTTGAACAAAATGAATATCAGTCCAAACCAAAGAAGTTTGATTTAGATATGAAGCATCGCGAGTCTCCATCCGCGAGACCATCTATTGAGAAGGCTCCAAAATTAGAGCTTAAGGATCTACTACCTCATCTAAGGTATGTGTTCTTGGGTAGAGATGACACTTTGCCGGTAATAATTGCAGCGAATTTTAATGTCCAACAAGTAGAGTGTTTGGTGGAAGTTTTGAAGAGGTTCAAATGAGACATTGGTTGGACTATTACGGACATTATTGTGATCCCTCCTGGTATTTATTCACACAAAATCCAACTCATGCCCGATTACAAGCTAAGTATTGAGCACCAGAGATGGTTGAATCCACCTATGCAAGAAGTAGTGAAGAAGGAGATCATTAAGTGGTTGGATGTCAGAGTCATATATCCTATTGCAGACAGTCAAAAAAGCGGGGAATGACAGTGGTGCCTAATGAGAGGAATGAGCTTATTCCAATGAGGCCAGTGATTGGATGGAGAGTTTGTATGGATTACCGAAAGTTGAATGCATGGACTGAGAAGGACCATTTCCCCATGCCCTTTATGGATCAGATGTTAGATAGACTTGCAGGAAAATGAGGGTACTATTTTCTTGATGGGTATTTGGGTTGCAATCAAATTTCTATTGCCTTTGAGGATCAAGAGAAAAACACTTTTACTTGCCCTTATGAGACGTTCACATTCAAGAGGATGCCTTTAAGGTTATGTAATGCACCGGCCACCTTCTAGAGATGTATGATGTCAATATTCTCTGATATGGTTGAGGACACTATTGACGTATTCATGGATGATTTTTCGGTGGTTGATGACTCTTTTGATCGGTGTTTGAGTCATTTGGACGAGGTTCTAAAAAGATGTGAAGATTGCAATCTTGTGTTTAATTTTGAAAAATATCACTTTATGGTGAAAGAAGGTATAGTATTGGTCCATCACATCTCGAAGAAGGGGATAGAGGTTGATCGAGCGAAATTTGAAGTTATTGAGAGGCTTCCTCCTCCCATTTCTGTAAAAGGTGTGAGTAGTTTTCTAGGACATGCGGGCTTTTACTGAAGGTTTATTAAGGATTTTTTGAAAATTGCACACCCTTTGTGCAAACTGCTCGAGAAGGAATGTAAGTTCTATTTTGATGAATCCTGTCTGAAAGCATTTGGAGAGTTGAAGGAGAAGTTTGTGTTTACGCGCATTATTATTTCCCCAGATTGGAGTAAGCCATTTGCTGTGATGTGCGATGCTAGTGGGGTTGCTCTTGGTGTGGTATTGGGACTGAGAAGGGATAAAACCCTTCACCCCATTTACTATGCAAGTAAGGCTCTGAATGAAGTTCAAAATAACTATACAGTGACCGAACAAGAGCTTCTGGCAGTGGTATTTGCATTCAAAAAGTTTCTCTCCTATTTGCTTGGCACAAGGGTTATAGTGCATACCGATCACTCCGATTTGAGGTACTTGATGGCAAAGAAGGATGCGAAGCCAAGGTTGATTAGATGGGTGCTATTACTGCAAGAGTTTGATTTTGAGGTAAAATATAGAAAAGGGACTGAGAATCAAGTTGCCGATCACTTGTCTAGATTAGAGGATGAAGCTATGCGAGAATTGGGTGAAAATTCTAAAATTGATGATACATTCCCTGATGAGCATGTATTGGCCGCTTCTCATGATTTGATTCCATGGTTCACCAATTTTGCGAATTATCTGGCTAGTGATATAGTCCCATCGGACTTGTCTTTCAATCAGAGGAAGAAGTTCATGTGTGATGTAAAAAAGTTATTTTGGCATGAGCCTTATTTATACAGGAATTGTGCTGATGAGCTTATTCGTCGTTGTGTGCCGGAAGTTGAGATGTTAAGTTTTTTGGAGGCATGTCACTCCTCGCCTGTGGGTAGGCACCATAGTGGTATCCAAACTGCGCACAAGATTTTGCAGTGTGGGAACTATTGGCCAACCATTCACCAAGATGCTCACGAGTTCGCCAAGTCATGTGATAGGTGCCAAAGAGATGGAGGAATTTCAAAAAGTCAAGAGCTCCCTCTAAAGCATATTCTGTTGATTGAGTTGTTTAATGTTTGGGGCATTAATTTTATGGGGCCGTTTGTGAGTTCTCATGGGATAAAGTATATACTCGTGGAGGTGGACTACCTGTGGGTGGAAGCTATAGCGCTTTCTAACAATGAAGGGAAGAGCGTCACCGCATTCTTCAAAAAGAACATCTTCTCCAAATTTGGCATACCTAGGGCCATTATTAGTGATGGTGGAACTCACTTTTGCAATAAGTTGTTCAAAGAGCTATTGGATAAATATGGGGTTCGCGATAATATAGCCACTCCTTATCATCCACAGATTAGCGGGCAAGTTGAGGTGTCAAATCGAGAGATCGAGAAAATTCTATCGAAAACGCTAAATGCTAATATAAAAGATTGACCAAGAAGACTTGATGATGCTCTTTGGGCCTACAGGACTGCATACAAGACCCGCATAGGTATGTCTTCATACCAACTGGTATATGGGAAGGCTTGTCACTTGCCAGTCGAGTTAGAGCACAAAGCCATGTGGGTAATAAAGAAACTGAAGATGGATTGGAATGAAGCGGTGGAACAGAGACTTAATGGGTTAAATGAGCTTGATGAGTTTCGCCTAAAAGCGTATGAAAGTTCAGAAATCTATAAAGAGAAGATGAAGAAGTACCACGACCAAAAGATTGAAAAGTGAGAATTTGCGGTTGGGGACTTGGTGTTTCTATTCAACTCTAGGCTACGCTTGTTTCCGGGCAAACTCAACTACAAGTGTACATGACCATTCCTTATCACTAAAGTGTTTCCACATGGAGCGGTTGAATTGGAGAATAAGGGGGGTGAAAAGTTCACGGTCAACGGGCAAAGGATTAAGATCTACCTAGGGCATGCGGAGAGTTTCCATAAAGTGGTTGAGGCATATTAACTTGAAAAAGTCTGAGTAATCAAGGATCTTAGGTCGTGCCGCGACGTTAAATCAAGCGCTTATTGGAGGCAACACAAGGTGTATCCTCTAGCCAATGATAGGCTTCTATTTTTTTTGTAGGTTTAGTTGCATTTTCGTGTTTCATTTTGTTTTCCTCATTTTCGTGTTTATTCTCACTTTTGTATTAGTGTTGGATAGAGATTACTTTAGGGTCCATGTCTCAAAAGAGTCTAGAAAAAAAACACAAAAAATATTAGCTTAATGGTTGTTACATGTGCAGGGAACAAAAACTAAAAAAACAATATGTAGAAAATGGTCTGGTGCAGAGGGCTACGGACCCTATCGACGGACCGTCGATGGTGTTCGTAGATCCCAAGCATGTTTTAAAACATTTCTAAGTCTTTATGCAATCTAAAGACCGTCGACTGACTTACGGACCATCGACTAGGTTTCGTCGATCCAAAGTACCAGTGACCCGACCCGACCCAGCCGGTAATATTAAAAGTCAAAACCGTTCATTCGCCTCCAAAATCTTTTAAAATATTTCAACAACTGTTTCTTTTCCATTATTTCCTTCCTTTCTCATAAAACATCATATTCTCACCCTCCATTACCATCGGATTCCTCCAAACTCCCAAATCCCCCTAAATTTACAAAACCTTTTCTTCCCCAAATTCTCCTTTGTCCCCATTGCTTTTTCGGTCGGTGTTCAAGTTGGGCACGTAGGTTGTTGCAAGGATCACTCTCATAATCACTCCACTACGATCTAAGGTACTAATGGCGCCTAAGAAGTATATAGTTTATTCCCGGGGTAGGGGCAAATCCAAGTCCGTAGCACCATCCCGGCGGATTATTAGCGCTTCTGACTATGAGCGGGATCCCTTGTATTTGCTCCAGGGTGCCATGCCTACTACACCAGATGCACGAGCCTCTCGATGGACCCCCGAGAAGGTGGTTTCTATTGTAGTCACTGCCTTCCATTCTGATGAGGAGATCACACTGACCGACACACTGTTTGGGTCTGCCTCAGGTTCTGAAGGAGAATCTGGCTCCAGAGATGCATCAAGACCAGGGTCGGCCCACTCTTCGGAGTCGAATGGGGCCACTGCCTCCGGTTCTGGATACCAAGGAGCCACTCAGTTGGGAGAAATTGCCCACCAAGCCTCGTCTGATGAGGCTAACAGTTCAGAATCTTCCCCGACACCCCAGGCAGATGTCCCTGCACCGGTTCCTAAGGATCCAAACTGGTGGTGCATAGATGGTCAGTATAAGATATAAAAGGACGCCAAGTTTTTAAACGAGAAGGGGGGTTATGACCCTGGTTGGTGATGGTATAGCATAGGGTTCTTACAGGGAGTTTGCACACAGTCCCCGATGTGCAGAGATTGTTCACCCACCACAAGATTGAGTGGATGGATAGGAGTTTGGGGACGTATAGTGAGGAGATGGTTCGAGTGTTCTACGCCACCTATGTGGTGACTCTCATAGGCTGTTTTGATAGGCGGCGAGACCCGCTAAACAGGACCCGATCACCACAGTGCTAGTTCGGGGCTGTCGAGTGGATATTTCTCCGACCACCATCTGTCGTTTCATGTATGGAGCCTCCACTGATATTACTCGGGCCCCCATGACTCTAAAGTTTGATTACATGTGGGATATGGTCAAAATGGCAAGTTTCAGAGCACGTGGAGAAGAGAGAGGAATGTAAGAGGTAGCGTGCTCAGCACCTATCCATCGACGGTGAGGGTGGATATTGGGTGTTAGACCCAAAAGGGTTGATCATAAAGGTCAACCTCACCTTCAAAGCCAAGTTTTTCTGGCTGTTAGTCCGCCACCGCCTGTCGCCGATGAGTGAAGATAATATTCTTACATGGGATAGAGCGGTATTGGTAGTAACCTTGGTGGTCGGTTTGGAGATCGACTTTGTGAAGTTTTTCATCACGGTGATACACGAGAGGGCTTTCAAGACCTCTACTACTTACCCATTCACATGTCTGATCTTTCGTCTATGCAGGGATGCCAGAGTGTCCATTTGGCACTGTGATATACTCAGCACTCCGGTTGGCACAGTTGATATAGGTCTCATCAAGGATGAGGCCAATGTAGCGGAACCGCATAGAGGGACCAGAGTTGAGTTGCAGACGCTGAGTGAGAACTTGGCGAACACGGTAGAGTTGGCCCAAGGGGCAGACCCTGCCACTTTAGAGCCCGCTGATACCACCCCGACCGAGTCCGCCCATGCCGCTAGTAGAGCACTCAATTCCTCTCGGTCTACTCCACCATCTGCAGCACTGGTCCCTTTGGCGAGGGTCCAGAAGTTAGAGGCCCAAATGGCCACCCTACTGCACCACATACAACCTTCGATGCAAAAGTCCATCGCCGAGGCTGAGGATCAGATTGAGAAGAGGGTGGCCCAGTAGACGGAGCAGAATATTTAGACGATTAATCAGCGCCTCGATGCCTTTGAGTTGCGGGTACTTGAACCCCAGCCCCCACTATTGACTTGACTACTCTTTATGATCCTGTGGCTAGTTTGCGGGCAGATGAGAATTCTGGAGATGCTGGGTACTGAGCCCAAGACTGCACCCTTCGAGCTAGCGGAGGATATTGTGCTTGCTGCACTTTTCACATCCCCTCCTGCACCGCAGCCTGATCCACGTAGTCATGCCAAGAGGTACTGTTCTAGCCGCGCTGCTAAGGGAGAGGATGCCCGTGCTAGAAAGAAGGAACAGAAGGACCTCGAGGCTGTGAAGAATGCCTCTTTGGTTGATGAGGGGACCCGTCAGATGTGGGTGAGAGAGGTTGTTGCTGGGGCTTCTAGTTCCAAACCAGAGACCGGTGAGAGAAGCACCACTGATAGTGCAGAGATTGTTGTGGGCACCACTGAGGGTGTCCCTACTACTATTGTTGCGGGTTCCGGGAAACCAGACCCGCCTACTTGTTCATCGTAGGTGCTATGTGCCTCAGGTTTGCTTCACATACCACCATGTCTTTATATTTATTATGCAGTGGGGACAATTGCATGCTATTTTGTTGGGAGTGGGTAAATGGAAAGTGAGTGTTAGGAAGTGTGAGTAGCCTAACTCACGATCCTCTCTTTGGGGTTTTCTTGTCTGTGTTCTTTTGCCCAAAAGACTGATTACTTTACTGTTGAACCAGCATTTCGTAACTTGTAAAAAATATAAAAGCATGAAATATGAAGCATGATGGCTAAGTATGAATGATATCCTTTCCTAAGAAATGCTTGCATGAATAGGTGAAAATGAGTTTAATGTGTTGGATCTAATCATGCATAGACAGGCACCCACTGTATGACCCTCAAACTAACACCTAAACTGGGAAATCTGATAATCTTATAGGGAAATCAAGTGTCAAGAGAGTGTGAGGAGTTTGAGTGTTCAACTATTGGTACCGAGCTAGAACTTGTCCAGTTGGTCCTGTAAAAGGAATCAGTGTTAGACGACTAGGAAAGGATCATAGGCCCTTGTTCGAATTAGCAAACATCTAGCCTAAAATGAATTTAACCAAATGCAAGTTTTATCCCTTTTTGATCCAAATTTGTTGAGACTATAATAGACCTTTATTCTCTTCACCAACTCACCTTCCCTGGGTTTAATGTATTGGCCCGGGTCCCTCCTTGGACATATGCACCTCGACTTAGACCAAAAGCCTAAGTTGAAGGTGGCTAATACAGAAACTAACCTCGTCTTGGCCCTGACCCAACCTTGGGTAATGTGTACCTCGAATCATGGCAAAACCATAAGTTGAGGGTGGCTATTATGAGTAATGACTCAAAATTAGGTATGAAAAGAGTATAATGTGGTAAAGAAAAACGAAAGTGAGCAAATGATGTGACTCGGTAAAATTATCAAAAAAAAAAACAAGAAGTTGAAATGGAAAAGTAAAGAAAAGAAAGAAAAGAAGTGAACAAAATGAGGTAAGAGTCATATCCACAAAAAAGAAAGGAAAAAGCAAGACAAATATGAAAAGAGGAGAAAAATAGGGCATAAAACACAATGAAAGAGGTAGGAAGCTTGGCCATATTGTCAAGAAGGGCAAAAAGTCACTAAAATGTACCCATATGTACCATACCTGACCCTGAACCTACGTTACAAGCCAAGAAAGTCCTATCATGATCCTAGAAGTGTAGGGTGGTGAACTTAAGCAGTGAAAATAAGGGCAAGCCTATGGCGACAAGTACTAGCTATGTATGAACTTATTTTTGAGTGAAATGGTTGAATACATATCCTTGTACCCAAAGTTAAAACCACTGTGCAAAAAAGGAGGATTTCTTTTGAAGTGAGGACACTAGTTGCAATGTCGGAAAGTTGGTACCTTGGTGAGAGGCAAAATGGTAGAGGTATCATTTCATGGTGAGTTTGTGTCATGGTCTTATCCACATGAGTTAGCTTGTCGAACCTAAAACCGTAAGCATGCACTAAAGCAAAAAAAAAGTCAGGATTGAAAGCCATGTGATTGTGAAAGCTTAAAAGAGTATACTTTTGTACAAAGTGTTGCTTTGAGTCATAGTGCGTCACTTGAGGACAAACAATGAATTTAAGTTGATGGTGTTGATGTACCGTGGTTTCATGGTGTTTTAATGTTTTTTCCTTAAGAGTTATGTGAGTCCAGCGCCTTTTTTGTAGTAGTTTTAACATGTCTTTATGTTTGTTTTGCTGGAAAGATGTCTAGAAATAAACCGCAGAAGACATAAAAATAAAGTGCATAAGTGACCCAAGAAGGCCATCGACGGTCCGTCGTTCTATCGACGGTCCGTAGGTGGTGACCATCGATTGAACTTTAGGCAAATGGAGAAACTCGGGGAAATCTGACCAAGTGTGGGACTACAGAGAGGATTGACAGTCCGACGATTGATCGACGGACCATTCTGTTGAATTATCGATGATATCAGAGATAGTCCCAGTACTCGAAGTTGGAGAAATTCTAATGATGGAGCAACCGAAGGCATCGACGAACCATAGATGCATCGACGAACCATGATGTTGGTCTGTCGATTGATTTAGAGATGATGCCATCTTAAGGACGAAAAAATGATTCTACGTCTTGACTGACAGAGGCAGTCGACGGTCCGTCGTTTCATCGACGGTCTGTCTGTGGGGGTCGTTGACTATAGACGCGTTTTGGGACAACTTTCCTTATTTTAAATCCTTTTAATTTAGGACAATGTTTTCTATAAATAGGGTTTAAAACCTCATTTTTAGGGTTAGATATTATTATTATTGTTCTTAGTTTGTGTTTGGAGATTGTGTTTTCCAACTTTAGCAATAATTCAATTTCCGGATTTGGTTTTCAAGTGTTATCTTGTTATTTCAAGTTGGTTTCTGAATTTTCTTTGAATTGTCAAAGTAAGTTCATGTTTTATTGTTTAACAACTATGAATTGTGTTCTTATATGCATGGGTAACTAAATCCACAACTAGGGTTGTGGGAACCATGAATTATTAACAAAGTAAACCTAGCTTAATAACAATTATCAAATAGGTTATTGCATGTATTGATAATTCTTTCGTTTAGAAGTCTTTTTAACGAGTGCACGCATTAGAACTAGTTTTGTTACTACTTGCCGGACCAAGGAGGTAGTAACAAGAAAAGAATTGTCAACATAGATTTTGTGGGATACTATCTAATAGGCTATTCTCAATTGGTGCGGAGTAATAACTAAGCCATACATCGATATGATGCTTAATATGAAGTAAAGGTAAGGGTTAGTAGCTTATACACACCTAGCCGGACCAAGGTACTGGGTGAAATTCTCTAAATGCCGAACCAAGGATTTAGAGATACCTAACTTATCACTTTGCTTGCAAAACACCAGGGAAGAATTGTTATGGCTAGGAATACGACGTTATGAACCTATGGGGAACACATACACCCTAGTTTCTCTCACATCTTGATAAAAACTAAATATTTACTCATGTTACTTGTTTTACTAAGAGATATTAAAGAAGTTTGTTTCACAAAACCGCCCCTTTATTGCTTATTTTCGTAAAGAACTTGATTAAATAGAAGTAATTGTACATTGTAGTTAATTCTAAACCATTTTCCTTGTGGGATCGAGCGCAACCTAATAGTGAAAGGCCAAGGAGAATAAGAAGGCTAGGACTGGAAACTATGACTATCCTCAGCAGAAATCGGGTGGTGGAAATAGCTCGAAGAGTCAATAGAAATTTTCAACCCCAGCCATTTCATTAGCTAGTGTTCCATCCTCCAAGAACAAGTATGATCAAAAGGTTAGGGAACTAGGCTTTAAGACGCAGGGAAGTGTTTCATGCACCAAGACTTAACCCACTTGACCTAAGTGTAGTAAGAACCACCCAGATGAGTGACTCGCAGGAAATGAAGAATGCTTTGGGTGCGGTTATTCTGGTCACATGTTGAGGGATTGTCCTTCTAGACAGGGTCAAGGAGGTAGTAATGGTAGATATCAGTCTACAACTTCAGTAGCACCATCAACTCACCTGACTCAGCAAGGTAACTCATCTGGTACAGGTGGCGGTCAGCGCCAGAACAGGTTGTATGCTCTTTTCAGACCGCCAAGATCAAGAAGGTTCTCCTGATGTAGTCACTGGTACATTAAAAGTCTTTGATCTTGATGTTTATGCATTGTTAGATCCAGGGGCTACTCTTTCTTTTGTAACTCCTTACGTAGAAGTCCAATTCAGTGTTAGTCAAGAAACTCTCTTAGAACCTTTCTCAATCTTTACTCTAGCTAGTTGGTGACCTAGTTATAGCTAGACGGGTATAAATAAATTGCCCTGTCACGGTCTCTCAGAAAGTCACCTCAACAGATCTTCTAAACTTAGAAATGGTAGAATTCGATGTCATTCTAGGAATGGATTGGTCACATTTCTCTTATGCCTTAGTCGATTGTAGAACTTGGATTGTTCGTTTTCAGTTTCCAAATGAACCAATCTTAGAGTGGAAGGGTAGTGGCTTAGCGCCTATGGGACGATTCATTTCTTACCTTAAGGCTAGAAAGATGATCTCTAATGGTTATCTATATCATCTAGTTCGGGTTAAGGATTCTAGCTCTGAAACCCCAACTCTTGAGTCAGTTCCAGTAGTCACCGGGTTTCCAAAAGTGTTTCCATACGAACATCCCAAAATCCCTCCGGAAAGGGAAATCGACTTTGGAATTGATCTCCTTCCAGATACCCAGCCTATTTCTATTCCTTCTTAAAGAATGGCTCCAGCGGAGCTTAAAGAATTGGAAGATCAGTTGAAAGACCTTCTAGATAAGGGCTTAATCAGACCTAGTATTTTGCCATTGGGTGCACCAGTGTTGTTCGTAAAGAAAAAGATGGTTCCCTTAGAATGTGCATTGACTATAGACAGTTGAACAAGGTCACTATCAAGAATAAGTATCCCATCCCCAGGATTGACGACTTGTTTGACCAACTTCAGGGTGCTAGCCATTTATCGAAGATAGACCTCAAATGAGGTTATCATCAGCTTAGAGTCAGAGATAGTGACATTTTAGAGACAGACTTCAGGACTCGGTATGGTCATTAGGAATTTGTAGTTATGTCGTTTGGACTAACTAATGCTCCTGCAACTTTCATGGATTTGATGAAAAGAGTGTTCAATCAGTACTTGAAATTGTTCGTTATTGTCTTTATTGATGATATCATCATTTTCTCTAGGAATGAGGAAGAACATGCAAGTCCTTTAAGAGTTGTTCTGCAGACTCTCAAAGATCGCCAGTTATTCGCTATGTTTAGCAAATGTGAGTTCTGGTTGATATTCTTTGCTTTCCTTGGTAACATTGTATCTAGCGAAGGGATCCGAGTGGATTCACAGAATATAAAAGCAGTGAAACAATAGCCCAGACCTACCTCTGCTATAGATATCAGAAGTTGCTTAGGTCTAGTGAGTTATTACAGAAGGTTCGTGCAAGGATTTTCTTCCATGTTTTCAATGGTCAGATGATTCTGAGAAAAGCTTTACAAAATTGAAAACTGGATTGACTACAAATTCTGTCTTGACTCTACCAAAGGGTTCAGATGGTTATGTGACCCATTGTGATGCATCCAGAGGTTGCCTAGGTTGTGTGTTGATACAGCGAGATATGGTTATAGCTTATATTTCTAGACAACTTAAGGTGCATTAGAAGAACTATCCAACTCATGACCTTGGTCTTGCAGTAGTGATGTTTTCACACAAGATCTGGATACACTACTTGTATGGTGTTCATATAGATGTGTTCACTGACCATAAGACTCTTTAATATGTTTCATCTAGAAAGAGTTGAATCTTCACCAGAGAAGATGACTTGAGTTCCTTAAAGATTAAGATATGAGTGTGCATTAGCATCCTGGTAAGGCGAATGTAGTGAAAGATGCTCTTAGAATATTATCTATGGGTAGTGTAGCCCATGTTGATGAAGAAAGGAAGGAACTAGTGAAGGATGTTCACGTGATTTCTCGCTTGGGAGTTCGCCTTATTTGCATATCAGACAATGGTGTAACAGTTAAGAATGAGGCATAATCTTCTTTTGTAGTGGAGGTTAAGGAAAATCAAGACAGTGATCCAATCTTGTTTGAACTTAAGGGTGCGGTCCATAATCAGAGAGTGGAGGTTTTCTCCCAAGGGGAGAGATGGTGTACTTTGCTACCTGGGTAGATTGTGTGTTCCTGATGTGGGTGAGTTGAGACAGCCCATAACTCCAGATATTCTATTCATCCAGGTGCCACTAAGATGTACCGCGATCTACGGCAAGTATACTGGTGGAATGGCATGAAGAGAGATATAGCAGATTTTATGAGTAAGTTCCCCAATTGCCAGCAAGTCAAGGTTAAACATCAAAAACAAGGGGTGTGACTCAAGTGTTCGACATTCCTACTTAGAAGTGGGAAGTTATCAATATGGATTTTATACAGGTTTACCTCGAACTCTTAGACAACATGACCCCATTTGGGTAATAGTTGACAAGATGACTAAGTTTTCTTGCTTTTTGGCGGTCAAGACAACAAATTCGGCGGAGGACTATGCCAAGCTTTACATTAATTAAATTGTAAGGTTGCATGGGTTCCTTTGTCAATCATCTAAGATAGAGGTCCTCAGTTTACCTCTCATTTTTGGATGTCATTTCAGAAAGGTCTTGGTACTCAAGTTAACCTTAGCACAACATTTCATCCGCATGCGGATGGACATGCAAAGCTTACCATTCAGACCCTATAGAATATGTTGAGAGCTTGTGTGATCGATTTCAAGGGTAGTTGGGATGATCACCTTGCTATTATTGAGTTTGCCTACAATAATAGCTATCATTGCAGCATTCAGATTGCCCCTTATGAGGCACTGTATGGGCGAAGATGTAGATCTCATGTTGGTTGGTTTGAAGTAGGTGAAGCAGGTTTGGTAAGGCCAGATTCAGTCCTTTATGCTATTGAGAAGGTGCAAATCATTAGAGATAGACTTAAGACAACCCAAAGTCGTAATAAATCTTATACATATGTAAGGAGAAGGGAACTAAAGTTCCAAGTTGATGATTGGGTTTTCTTTAAAGTGTCAACTATGAAGGAGGTAATGAGATTTGGAAATAAAGGGAAGCTTAGTCCTAGATATGTAGGCCCTTAAAATATCTTGAAAAGGGTTGTCAAGGTGGCATATGAGTTAGAGTTTCCAGCAGAACTAGCAGTAGTGCATCCAGTCTTCAACATCTAACTCTTGAAGAAGTGTGTGGGTGATCCAGCCTATATAGTGCTATTAGAGAGTGTTGCGGTGAAAGATAGTCTTTCTTATGAGGATGTACCAGTTGAGATTCTTGACCGTCAAGTTAGAAGGTTGAGAAACAAAAAAGTTTCTTCAGTCAAAGATCTGTGCAGTAGCCCGTCCATAGAGGGAACTACTTAGGAAGCAGACGCAGCCATGAAAGCCAAGCATCGTCACCTCTTTCCTCCTGATTCTACTCCAGCTTGAGTTTATAGTTCCTCCTCAGTTTTTCAATCATTCATACGTGAATTCAGCCTTATAATCATGTTCCCTCAGTTTGTACTTGCATTTTCAGCGTATTTGCATGTTCTTGGAACTTAATTCAGTCACAAACTCAATTTTGAGTGTTTAGTGGTAGGGATTGCAGCTCTGTCCCTCTATTTCAGCTAGTATAGTCTTCATTCGAGGACGAATGTTCCCAAGGGGTGGATAATGTAACGCCCCGTATCAAAAATAGACCAGATATCAGTGTTTCAAAAATTGTAGGTGCAAAATACGGTCACGATTACAGATGTAGTCTGATCTACGGCCCGTACTATGGGTCCGTTGTTTACCACTATAGCCCCTCCCAAAACTTAGCTCTGAAAATCAACTAAGTCTCGAACAACGGAAAGACCTACAGTCTGTAAGTCAGACCACGGTCCATGGTCTGTGTCCGTTGATCAAAACTCTTGTTACCCAACCTCTGACATGAACAACGGACGACTAGCACGACCGTCGGTCGATCTACAGTCCGTATGTGAAGGTTAGTAGTTAGTTTGGGGGAATTTTTGTTTGGATCGACTTCAAATGGTCATAAACTTTAGAACAAAATGAATTAGGTGTCTTATTTCCTACGATATGATAGATAATTGAATCCTATTTCTAGGGCCACCGAGTTTGCTAAAATACGACCTCCGAGTAAAATGTTATGCCCATTTTAGTGAAGGCCTGTCGAGCAGACCCAAACAACGGACCGTCGATTGAACGACGGCCCATCGGTCCAGATCATCGATTGCTTCGATATCAATTAGTTCAGGGATCCTTTTGTCTTTTCCTAGTTCATTGAAACCCTAAGATACATCATTTAAACCCTAAATCATGAGATTTTAGTCAGTTCAAGCCTAGAGACCTAACTAGAATTTACCTAAGTCAAAATCATATATCAAAATATAGAAAATTAGAAGCAAGAGAGGAGTAAAATGTCAAGAACCCTAGTTCAAGAATGCATCAATGTTCCATCAGTTCCAGCCCCAAAATCTAAAGATTTCTCCGTGGATTTCATCACCAAGTATGTGGGATTTCACTAGTGGCTTCCTTTCACTCATTAGGTCCCTAGTTTTCAGTCAATTTCCTGATTCTCTTATTATAAATAGACCTAGGGTTTATTGCATTTTAGAATTATTGGGTTCTTAGATGATAGTATGATCCAAATCAGATTAGTATGTTAATTTCGAATAAATGCATGAATCCAGAACCCTAGCTATATTTTTCTTTAGTTCTTGAATTACACATGCTAAGTCAGATATTTCAGTTACTTCAGATATAAATGCCTAAGTTATAAATGCATCATTATCAGATTAATTGTTGCATTCTCAGTTTGCATGTTCAGTTTGAGCTATCCAGTATTTGCAAAATCTCAGTCATAATCCGTTATATACTTAATTCAATGGGAGTAGCATAATACTGACTTGTACTAGGGTTCAACGTACCCATATAGTCCCATAACTACTAGCCAAGTAGGTTATAAATCCCCTCTGTGGGCATCAATTTAGTGATCACGCCAGCATGCCTTTATACCTCTGGCAGGGTATATTGGGTACTCTCGATGGGCGTGTACAATCGGACTCCACATTTAGTTTTATTATAGGTTATTAGTAGATCCCACAGTTCAGTCAGACTCTATTACATGAACCATATTTACAGTTCAGTTAGTATTCAGTCTCAACATGTTATAAATTTTGTAATTGCATCCAGTTAGCTCAGAATTAGTATATCATGTTCAAAATATTATACTTGCTTTTGTGCTTGTTCAGTTATGTATTATTTTAGCTTTACTCTATCCCTACATGCTCAGTACCTTTCAAGTACTGATGCATACGTGCGATATATCTTCTCGTGATTTAGGTTCTGGTTCTCAGCATTCGAATCACGCTTAGATCGATTCTCGATCTCCAGTTCAGCAGAATTTATTGGTGAGTCCTCATTTTCCAAGGAAAATAGTCATGAGTTTATTTTCTCTATTTTCAGCCCTTTAGTTTAAGTTTTGCTAGACTTAGTTGGGGTCTGTCCCAGCATTTCTAGTCAGTTAGAGGCTATTTTCAGAAAAAGTTAGTTTTAGGTTAGTATTGAGATAATATGTTCTTTGTATTAAACTCATCAGTTTTAAAAATCTCATTATAGTATATGGATATTTCCCATACTTTTATTTTAATAATGATTTAGCTTCCGCATAAGTTTATTATCTTTAGTATCCTCATGATCATGCCAGCTGGGTTAGCTTGGGATCAGTTGTGGTCCTAGATCCTGTGTCCGCGTCTCGAGGATAGCTGGGACATGACAATTTTTCTGTGGGGCGCACCAAATTATTTGTAAAGAAGAAAGATGGGTCTCTTAGAATGTGCTCTACTACAGAGAGTTGAACAAGGTAACATACGTAATCAGTATCCTTTACCTTGTATAGAAGAGCTATTTTATCAACTAGAAGGGGTTGTGCACTTTTTAATGATTGATTTTTTATCGGGTTATCATCAACTCAAAATCAGATAGGAAAGATGTTTCCAAGAAACATTTAGAACTCGATATGGGCACTTTGAGTTCCTTATGATGCCGTTTGGATTACCTAACACTCTAGCTGCATTAATGTATTTAATGAGTAGAGTGTTCAGGACATTTCTAGACAGGTTTGTGATTGTTTTTATTGATGATATCTTGATATACTCTCGTATCAAGGAAGAACATGACAATCATCTAAAGACAGTATTACAAACTTTGCGAGAACATAGGCTTTATGTGAAGTTCTAAAAATGTCAATTTTCGCTAGACTCTATAGCATTTTTGAGGCATGTGGTGTACAAAGATTGAAGGGGTATTCCAAAAAGACAAAGTTGTGAAAAAATTGCCCAACCTACTTTGCCTACAGAAATTCAAAGCTTTTTGGGTTCGGCAAATTACTACAGCGTTTTGTGCAAGATTTCTCAAAAAAAGCATCTCCATTGACTAAGTTGACACAGAAAAATGCTAAATTTTAGTGGATATAAGAATGTGAGCAAAGCTTCCAAAAGCATAAAATTGTGTTTGACAACAATACCTATATTGTCCTTACCATTGGGTTTTGGAGGTTTTACGGTATTTAGTGATGCTTCAAGAGTTGGGTTAGGATGTGTTCTTACGAAAAAGGTTGTGTTCTTGCCTATGCTTCAAGGCAGCTGAAAAGGCACGAGCAAAACTATCCTACACATGATTTGGAGATGGCTGCAGTGATGTTTTGTCTTAAAATTTGGAGGCATTATTTGTATGGTGACACTTGTGAGAAATCCATTGATCATAAGAGCTTAAAGTATATTTTTTAGCAGAGGAATCTTAATCTTTGACAGCGGCGATGGATGGAGCTGATCAAGGATTATTATTGTGTTATTTTGTATCATCTTGGTAAAGCTAATGTTCTGGCTGATGCATTGAGAAGCAAATATATGGGCATTTTAGCACATATAGTTCCTGAGAAGAGACAGTGAGCAAAAGATGTGCAGAAACATGAGGGCACAGGTGTAAAATTTAGTATGGGTTCAGAGATATTTCTAGCTTTTGTGCAACCCAAATCTTTATTAGTCAAGCGCATTAAGACTACTCAATATGAGGATGAACAACTTTGCATATATCGAGATGAGGTCACAACTGGTAAACGTAAGCATATAATGGTTGACTATGTTGGTATGCTTCGACTAGGTAATCGGTGGGGTGTACCAGACATAGGTGGGTTAAGATGAGTTATTCTTGAAGAATCTCATAAATCTAGATATATTATGCACCCTGGTTCTACTAAGAAGTATCATGACCTAAAGCAATTGTATTGGTGGGAAGGTATGGAGAAAGATACTGTTAATTCTGTTTTCAGTTGTTTGATTTGTCAACAGGTTAAAGCAGAGAATCAATGCCCTACTGCATCACTACAAGAGATCCAAATTTCAGAGTGGAAATGGGAGAGAGTCACTATGGATTTTGTGGTTGGTCTACCCGAACTCTTAGAGGTTATTACTATGTATGGGTAATTGTAGACCGACTAACAAAATCAGCACACTTCTTATCGGTAAAGACTACATAGGGTAGAGTGAGATATGCCTAGATATTTATGAATAAAATTGTTCGAATTCATTGAGTGTCTATATCCATCCTATTTTATAGAGGGTCACAGTTCAATTCACGCTTTTGGAGATCCTTTCAAGAAGTTTTGGGACCTCAAGTAGACCTTAGTAATGCTTTCCATCCACAGACAGATGGACAACCTAAACATACTATACAAATCTTAGAGGATATGTTGAGATCTTGCATTATCGATTTTGGAGGTAGTTGGGATGCTTACTTGCCTATAGCTGAATTTGCCTACAACAATGGCTTTAATTCCAGCAATAATATGGCTCCATATGAAGCGTTGTATGGCAGGTGATGTCGTTCTACTATAGGGTTGTTTGAAGTTTGAGAGGCTAATGTGTTTCAACCATACTTAGTACAAGAAGCCATGGATAAGGTCCAGTTAATTAGGATGAGATTGCTCTATAATACCCTAAAACAAACTAAGGTGAACTAGAGCTTCGTAAATGTTTCATGAGTTAATTGTGTGTTAAAATGAATTATAATGATGTCCTTAGGCAGTGTATGAAGTTTGGTGACGTTTGGAGGTCAAACGTCAAAGAACGTCCATGACGTTCGGAAGGTATGCCTTAGAAAGTGATTGCATGTCTTCATGTGTTTTAGCAAGTTTTACGTGTTCGTTTTGATTAACATTGATGTGGGATGTTCCTAAGACCTAGACGATTTTGTATAGGGGTTTAATGTCCTGGTACGACCCCATCTAGGACCCACAAGGGGTCGTAGAAGAGAACCCCATCCCTTTGGCAGGATGCTACCAAGCAGTGACTAACGACGGCCACAAGGGACGGACCGTTAGTCAAACGACGGCCCGTCAACCTTGGGCGTCAATAGTACCTGCAAGGATAGAAAATCCTGCACAAAGTGGAGGCTCAGCCCCAATCTACGGACCCCATCTAAGGGGCGTCAACTGGGCAACGGCCCGTCTGTGAAGGGCGTAGGTTAGTGCCTGTAAAAGTTGCACGAAATCTGCCTTGGCTTAGTTTTTTATGAAGCTAGGATGATATGTTTAGGGTTTTTAAAGTATATGAAATTGGTTTTAATTCCTAGACCTAGAAAATACCCCTCATTTCAAATATTCAAACCCTCTCTCTAAAGAAACACTCTCCCAAAACCCCATAGAAGCTTGGACTCAAGGAAGGGCTTGGAGGGCTGGTGGTGGACGTGTTCTTCATCAAAATTAGTGGGTTTCCTTCTCATTGAGGTATGGTTGTCATCCTTGAATTCTATTCCATTCAAGGAGTCATTTCTAAAAGATTTCAAAAAGGGTTTTCAAACTCTATATTCTTCTATCTTTGGCTCTAAGTATGGGTCTTCATATAAAAATGTTTTAATGATTCAAATGTGTTGTTATTAGTGTTAGTTGGTGATTTTAACATCAAAACCCCAATGAACCCATGCTTGTGCATATTTTCAACTTCTAGCTTGAGAAATGGTTAAATGAATACAATTTTGTAGTGTTTGGGCTTTGGTTTCTTCATGTTGATATTATGGTTTTGATACTACCCTAAGGCTATTTTATGATGAATCATTCAGTAAATTATGAATAGGTGTTGAAATCTTGGATGAATGGTAGTTGGTCTCATTGTTTAATTCTTATTATGAAATGCTCTTGAGTGGTATGGTCTACCTTTGGTGGCGGTGTTTACTTGAATACATGAATGTGAATCTACTTGTGTATTGTGAATAAGGCCATGAAGGCATATTATGTAAAGTATGATGATAATGTTTTTGTTCTTGTGATGTGCTTTATGAAGCTTGTTATGTAAAGTATGCTAGAGATAATGTCTAAAGGAATTATATGATTATGTGAAGCATATTTAAGTGTGAAATATTATGAATGAAGGTTTAAGCATGTTTAGAATTCAATGTTGATGAAATGGTGATTAGTTGAAAGGTGTGCTCACATTTACACTCACACACCCACACGTGAATGAATGAATGAAGTTAGTAAATGTGATTAAGAGGAGTTTTGGGGTGAACACTCTCCGTGAGTTGAGATGATATGTTTAGTAGCGATCTCACTATCTCCCAAGAGCTTTCTAATATAGGTCGGAGGATGGATGCCCTTCGTGAGTTGAGATGTGGTGTCCACTAGTTATCCTTAACCTATAGTATATTATGTTGACACTCTGTGGGGAAGTTATCCTTAAAACTGAGAGGATATGAAGAAGGGGTATTTGCACTTCGTGAGTTGAGATCTTATATTCCAATGTACCTCTTGAGATGAGTAATCCTCGTTAGTAGAGAATGAGTTACTTAGTAGCAATCTCCTTATCCCTTAACTATGTGCCTGCATAGGTGTAGCTATTGGAAAAGCCATCTAAAAGCTAAGAAAATGACCCTACCCTAGGCAAGTGGTGATCCCTCATCCGATAGGGGTAGTATTGGGATTCCATGTCTTGCTCTCATGGTCTATGTCGGTTAAATATATCCCCTACAAAAGAATGAATGAACTAAGTCTCTTAAAAGAATGTACTACTTAGGGTAGGTAGTGGTATGGGACGCTATTTATCCATTGCACTAAGTAGACATTCCGAAAGGGGAGTCTTGGTGTGTTTTATATGAAGTGTATGAATGAGATATCATGTGTTGTAAATGAAGTTAGATGACTTAATATCACGACCGGAGTCTAGACCCCAGATGAGACCGGCGTCGTTGACCTCTCAGAGGTCGCAGACAAGCCTACATACGTCATCGTTACTTCATCTAGGTTAATTTTAGCGGAAAATTTGAACTTTTTGTTACTTAACATTCGTATAAGACATTCTACTTACACTCATAAACGTTCACAATCAACCATCTAATATTAAGATCATCAAATGAAAGAAATAGTTCCATACTGCATTAAGTGTATACTTGCCAAAATGGCACCAATACAATGTCTGAAATAAGATGAGAAAGAAACGCTAGTGGAACATACTCCACTAACTCAAACCTATATCTAAGCTAGAATATAATGGGCAAGTGTCCTCAAAAGCATGAGGGCCTACCAAATCCGGATGAATGCTCCACGTCCGGATAGCTGCAACGTCGTACTGTAAGCTCTAACGTCCACCTATGCCTGCACCTAAAAGTAGATATTGTATGGGATTAGTACACACTTGTACTAAGTATGGGTATATGCAAGCACACACCAAGGACATGCATGAGTAAGAATAGCTCTTTCCTAACAACATGATTTATGGAAAGTCAAGTCAGTGGACTTGCCAAATTTGGATTAGGAAAGTCAGTGGACTTGCCATATTTGGATTAGGAAAGTCAGTGGACTTGCCAAATTTGGATTAGGAAAGTCATGCCATGAGAGTAACATGCATCATCATACTTATCATTTTGCAAGCAGTACATAACGTATTGCACATATCATATCACGTAGTTCACATTATTCTTTCATATGCCATGAGACCTTGGATCATGGACTTGACATTAGCACTTCCCAAAATGAGGGCTCAACATATGGGACCTCAACTAGGGAGCCTTCTTTAACAAACACAGAGTCTGCTTCATTCATTCATACGTACTTCATTTTCATTCATTCATATACTAGTGCAATCACTAGTCATACCTAGGATGTAGTTTAAGACTCTCATCGGGTTTGCTGTGCAATGACCAAGAATAACCTAGTGTCATTTCTTAAGTCTAGCTCACCTCTTGATTATCATATCCTAACACCTTTGGTATCGTTCGTTTCATTATGTGCATCATTTGAGGCTGGCCTCATTCTTTCTTTGGGAACTTTAACCTTAACCGACATAGATCATGTGAGCATCATGAAATCCAGAGTTTAACCCCACACCGAAAAGAGGTGAAATCACCGGCCAAAGTGAACCAAAACATGCTAGCATATATAGGGAATTGAACCCTGCTAGATCCCTATACTGGCAGTATAGGTTCAAAGACTAGGAGATATAAGGAGACCCATACCCGGCATGCCGGCAGTCTCATCTCATGAGAGTTACGTGAACCTCCGCCCTTCCCGAAGGAAGGCATCACCGCTCATAGATAGCCTATTGGTGCTCAGTATAAAGTTTCATTTCATTCAAATCATACATCATGTAAGCTGGTTTCTAGCATGAGGACATCATAGCTCATTAGATGATTTCTCATCTCATCATTAGTATTAAGTATGCATTAACTTCAATACTTTCATTAGAGTGTTCATAGAGACTGGTCTCTTCATTAGCTTTACACTCTCATAGGTGAGTAAGTTTAGGTAAAATTTACTTAGGATCATTTGAGATTGCTCTCATCTTTCACATTAGCCTCTTATCATATTGTCACCTCATTCATTAACTTTAACAAATTTGCTTTTCATAATTACTCACCCCTTCACGTGAATATTCATTTCATCATATGTCAATGCACTTGTCCATTTAGTGTGTTTCACACTCTTACTTAACCCTTCTAGGGTTACATCATTTCATCACATACATCTTAGGCTCACTTACTTTTAAACGTATGCTAGACTTATGAGTCCACACATACAAGCCATGAGGCTTTATTCATAGTTTCTCTAAGTGATTCATGTTTACCCAAGATTATGTGGTACAAGACTTATGCATCTTGTAGATATGCCAAGATATTGATTTTGATCTTTAGAGGCAGCATTCATTAAATATTTGTTTACGTATGACTTATGTGTCAATACGGAATTGTGCAAGGGAACCCGATTTCGAATCCCTTTGGCAACACTTAATCTTATATTAAACTTGTTGATTGCATTTTTCAGATTTGGGGGACCCTAGTTTGATCCACATCAACCCCATAATATTTCCTTTCTTTTTTTCTCCTAACTCTCTCATCCATTCAAGAGGTTGGGGGTTCAATCCCCACTCTCCACATTTATTTTTCTCATTTATTTTTCACCTAACTCTCTCATCCATTAAAGAGGTTGGGGGTTCAATCCCCACTCTCCACATTTATTTTTCTCATTTATTTTTCTCCTAACTCTCTCATCCATTCAAGAGATTGGGGGTTAAATTCCAACTCTCCAATTTTTTTTTATCATTTATTTTTCTCCTAACTCTCTCATCCATTCAAGAGGTTGGGGGTTCAATCCCCACTCTCTACATTTATTTTTCCATTTCATTTTTTTTATGAAATTTTTATGTAATTTACATTTGGTGAGGTCTTGGGTTCCATTCCCAACGACCTCATAATTTTTAAAAAAATTTAAAACATAGTCATTTTTCTCACCTCTTGGCCGAGACTTCAAATTTCCAGCACTCTCCCAATCCATTTTTCTCTCATTCTTTTGTTGATTTTTTGTAGCATTTTGAGTGACATTCAGTCAGCCACCTTAACCTATTATGAACATCACGTTTTCAGCATTTTTACACACGCAAAATACCACATTTAACATACAAACTTCAGGCAGCAAACATAGTCAAATTTTCAGCACACACATGCTCAAAATAGTCCACTTAATGCACTTTTTCGGAATATATTTTTCATTATTTACATGATTTCTTACCACACATTCAACACATAATCACAACCAGGCCTAACATTATCTACCAAAAGACATACCACCGCATGCTTTGAATCGTTCGAAGGAACTAATGACAGGGGCATGCAACGGGGACAACCTTAGTCTTTCAATCGCGATTTAAACTGAACCTTAAGGGTCTCTTGGAAAGGGACCAAGATATAAGAAAACCCATACCTTAATGTAGTTCAAAACTTGTTTAAATGCTGTCAATTTACCATGAAACCAAGCCTCACCACCGAAACTTCAAGCACAATCCCCTCAAGAACTTGTTGTTGATTTTCATTTTTAGCTTAGTTTTTTGTTTGAGTTTTTGTGTGTAAGTTCTTGAAGAGTGAAGAACTATTATTTTCAGTTATTTTAATGATAAAAAGTGTGAGAATGAGAATGAGAGACGTGAGAATGAGAGGATTAGGATTAGGATTAGGATTAGGAGAGTTAGGTGGAGACTAAGTCAAACTAGGACTCCTCTCTATTTATTAATTTTATTATTATTATTTTTTATTAAAATCTTATTTTTCCCTTACTTAAATCAGATTTTTAAATATTAATTAATTTAACTAATTCACTTAATAAAATTAAATCAATTTAATCCTTGCTTCCACCAAGGCTCGAACCCGGGTGGAGCTAGATTTAGCTTAAAGGGTCAATTTCGGCCACCTCTACCCAAATTGCCCCTTAACCATATTAATTAATTAATTAATTAATTATTTAGGGTTATTACAATACTACCCTTAGTCTGGAAAAGACAATTTTACCCCTAGACCCTCCAAACTTAAGATTACCCCTTTTTAAGTCCGGTTAAGACTCATCCGGGTAAATCTTCATATTCAGGTGCCCTACATGGCTGGACCCAACCTTTCCTAGCTCAACTAACTCACCAAGTTAGTTGGCTTGGCTGTTGCAAGGGTTCAGAGGTCTGGTTCTACGCGCATCAATCCGTGTGAACCCGGTCTAACCGTAGGCATTCTAGACACATCAAGCATTACTTAGCATAGCCATTTTTAGGGTTGTTACACTTAAGGTATAATGTTAAGGAAGCATGTTAATTCTAAGTTTTATGTAATGAAGTTGTGAATGACTAATGTAGTGTGCTTAATCCAAGGAAATCCTCAAGGAGCACTAAGTGGGAGTAGTAGTATGGGATGCTACTCTCACATTGCACTTAGTGTAACTTACAATTCATATTGGATAAGGGCACTTACATGAAGTCCTTAATGTATGAATGTCCTTCAAATGTCTAGTCTAGAGTGTGGACTTGTTTCTCGTGTGAGGTAAGCCTATGGTTGGTAGTCTTAATGATCACTTTGGTGTGTATTGAAGGGGGTGTATGGGAGGTTCCTTTATGTCTTACCCTAGTGAGTATTATGATAACTTGGTTAGGGAAACCTCAAAGGAAATGAGTTCATTGTGTTTTGGTATGAATATATCACTGTAATGTTTCACTGTGTTCATTGTAATGCACTTGAGTTTACTGTAAAGTTATCCCTTTGTTCTAAAATTATGAGAGTTCTATTTTATTTGATAAACGATGATTCTTATACTATTTTAACTCTATAATCATGAAGGTTTTACTTATTTGTCATGAAAGCTTATTTTACTAAAACGTCCCTTTTTGCATGATTTTGCATATGTCATACTTAGTACATTGTTTTGTACTAACTCCATATTTTTCTATACTCTATAAGTATAGGTTGGAGGCAAGAAGAAGTTTAGAAGGAAAAGCTTGGGAATATACTCTCTCAATACTAAGTATGTCCTCATATATCTGAGGTCATAGTTCTATTTCTTTAGTTTCTACTATTAAGACTTATTATGTATTTTCTTTCAATGTAAAGGGCTGTGTCCCTAAGATAATTATGTCGTGCATTTAAGATGGCTTGTGACAATAAGACTTCTCCTTAGCTTTTATGAAATATGTTTTCTTTATTATTTTATTCGTGAAAATTTTTAATTTCTCACTACTTTTCATATCTTATGTAATGAATGATAGATAAGGCTTGTACAAGACCTCCGAAAGGTCAAGTACGCAATTGTACCGACCTAAGGGTGCTCCCTTCTTCTATGGGTTACTTTCAGGTCGTTACATGCTCACATCCCAAAGAAGCTAGAAGTCTTATGCGGATAAGAGAAGAAGATATCTAGTATTCGTGGTTGGTGACAAAGTTTTTCTGTGAGTTTCCCCTATGAAAGGTGTGATGCGGTTTGGCAAAACAGGTAAATTGAGTTTGCGATATGTAGGATCATACGAGATACTTGACCGGGTGGGAGGAGTGGCATATCTTTTGGCACTTCCTCCTAATATGTCTTTCATCCATCCAGTTTTTCATGTTTCTATGTTAAGGAAGCATATCTCGGACCCCTTGCATGTACTTGAAGCACCGTCTATATCGATTGATGAGAACCTAACATATGAAGAGGAACCTTTGGCTATCCTAGAAAATAAAGTAAGGAAGTTAAGGTCAAAAGAAACCGTGTCTGTGAAATTCTTATAGAGAAAGCATACAATTGAAGAAGCTACTTGAGAGTTGGAAAATGACATGCGAGTCCAATATCCTCTTTTGTTTCAGCCTACAGGTACTCACTAACTTAAAATTCGGGGATCGAATTTCTAAAGGTTGGGAGAATGTAATACCCTTAAATAAAAACATATATGTCATTTAGCTCATAATTTAAAAAAAGAATAGGGCAAAAATTCCTAACAAAAGCAGTAGCAACACTGCAACTAATAAAAGAAAAGAAGAGAATTCAGGAGAGGAAAATGCAATGATTACCTAGTGTAGTTCACCAATAACAAGTAACAAGTGCTTATTTGAACTTACGGAGAAGAAAACCCAACCTGAATAAGCCATAAATTTGAGGTATTATTTAATCCCTTAGATATATATATTCTTTATGGAATTGGGGAAATCTTTCCCTTTTGTACGGTTTTTACCTTGATCTTTAGTAGCTTCGCCATGAGAGAGTCTTAATCTGGAGAATGTATTGTGGGTGCTGTAAATTTATAACGAGCGGCATTAATTTTGATAGTAAGGTTTAATTTGGAGACAAAGATGGATGAATAAGTTATATAAATTGGCTGAAGTTAGCAAATTAAGTATCAGAGTAATCTTGACCTGAATAATTTGAATATAGTAGGTTGATGAACAATCAGAATGTCCAAAAGGGTTGGAGATATTTATCTTAGTCTACTTATTAGACGTAACGAGGAAAGTAACTTGAGATATATATATATGAATGTGACTATAGATTGACCAAAGGAATTTGTACGAGTAATTGAGCGGCAAGCTTGGTAATTCGACAGGAGTATTGTGAGTAGGAATCTTACCACAATTTGTATTTCACAAATTTCATAATTTTTACATGGTTTATAAATTAAATGTTTTATTGACTTTTTTGAACTTTATGTGGGACAAGTCATATACTGGATATGATACTGAAAAGATTATTTGAGATGATCTCATTCCTACAAGATATTATTACTGTTATTGAAAAGGTTTTACAATTATGTGAGAAATAGTATTTTGACAGGTGATTTTTAACTTTGCAACAATATCATTTGATAGCATTTAAATGCTCTGTTCTATTTTGAATTTCTTCTACTAATTACAAGTAAAATATAAATGGGAGTAGACCTTGATGAATCTCGTAGCTAACGACAGGTACGTTAGATCTAGTGCACCTTGTAGTTACTGCTTTCTAATACAACCCTTGCTAGTGGGAAGGTAGAACTAGTATCTACTGATATGCATATCTAACTCTTTTATGAGGAGTTCACTGTTATTATTTATTTCTTCAAGATAAGGCCACACATGATTCATCCTTAGAAACTTCCCAAATATAAGATTTGATATGAAAGTGTATTTCTGAGGTTACTACTAAGATTTGATATGGAAAGTTTTTTTTCCTGAGTTTACTATTAAGTAATTACTTTGTTTTTGCTTATATGAGGCACAAAAGATTGAATATTGTTATTGTTTCTACAAGAGCATTATTTCATCATTATGATTATTGTACTAGCATGTTTTCTGATTTGTCCCTCATTAAAATAGTCGTGGTTAAGTACTATTACTCATTGAGCTAATGTCTCACTCCTCGCTAATTATTTTTGCAGAGAACCCAAGAGGTATTGAGGAGGATTTCGTTAAATAGAGAGTGTGATTTGGTAGCATCTGGTGAGTGACGCATTGCTTCGTGTGGAAAGAGAAATACTAATTTGGTATGGTTTATTTATTTTTGTTATAAACTCTAAGATTCGTTCCATTTGTCTTTCTTTTTTGTTGATTCATGGTTAGTCTTTCGTATTGCAGTCAAGTGACTGGTGTGGAACTTCTTCTTTTTTCTGTAAAATTTAAAGATAGATTGATTTTATTGCATGACATTTAGATCATATATGGATTTTATGTTGTAGTTTATAGCTATTATTTAGTTGTGGTGTGAATTTCTGAGATACGAAAATTTTTTGATAGGACTAAAAGCAAAAGAAACTCTGCCCAATTTTTTCTAGAATCCTAGTAAGGCTTGCTTTGGTATTCTTCCCCTTAGTGTCGTTCATGCTCCTTAATTGGGTTGTGACATCTCCTGAACCTGAGTTCAATATTGATACATTTTTAATGGACATTACGGATGGACTTTAAACTCCATTTTATTAGTCGTGATTGTGATTTGTGATTATAAAAATATTATAATAAGTCCCTGATTGTTAAAGTATGTCATTAAGATTGTTAAGTATTTTATTGAACTGATAATAAGAAAAAAAACGGTGTACTCTTTCAATTTAAGTTTTCCTTCGATAAATTATTTTCAAGCAACTCAATTAGCTTGACCACTCATTGAGTTATTGCAAAACTACATTGTGTAGGGTAATACGTTCCTACTGTAAATTAAAGAAGGTTAAATCAGAAATAATAAAAACAAATTTATTTAATGGTTCTTGTTAATAATTACTTTATTTTATTTTTCATGGTCAACTCCTTTTTTTATGGTTAGATTTCAAAATTTATTAAATCAACTTCTTTTTCTTCTATCAATAAGTTAATTTATACCTTTTCCATTTTAGTCTGTTTATTGCAAGTAAATTTCAACAATTAATTTTTACCTAGATACATGACAAGAGGGACGGAAGGAGGTCAACTTAAAGTGTGACACATACATTTTAAAATATATATTATGTTTATGTAAAGTATACACATGATAACTATACTAAATAATCTTTTTTTTAGAAAACTTATGAAATATAACACACTAGAAAAATTTATAACTAATTTATTCAATTTAAACAAATAAAGCTCAAATATGTTTGAGTATATTAGTTATTAATATGAATAAAGCTCAATTGTGTTTGAGTATATTTGTTATTAATATGAATAAAGTTAAATGTGTTTGAGTATATTAGTTGTTAATATAGATAGTAACTCATTGATCAAACTCAAATTCATTGTGCAACCACCCTAATTCAAATCCTATAATTGAATCAATGAGCTTATTCATTTAGAAAGAGATAAAACCATTTGAGGTGCTTTGTGTAAAAAATTTAGAATACATTTAGCAAATGTAATAAAAATGTTACCAAAAATGATTGTAAACTAATCACACCAAGAGTCATTGTTGATTCATTGCACTTAGTCATTTTTCTTAATGCAAATTAATTATGATATAAAATGTTTTCATATTTAAAAAGGATGGAGACTAAGATTTTCAAAGAGCCTACGGGCTAGTTTTTAGAAAAGAGTAATATCTTTCTAAATGAAGCAAGCATGGAAACTGAGATTTTCAAGATAGCCTTTGAGCACTAATCTCAAATTACAGAAGCAGTTTGTTTAATAACATAAGAACAAGTATATTTTGGGAGTAGTATTGAGCACCGAATTGGAGACGAGCATGAGTTCAGATAACTAGTATCTCCATAAAACCATGTAGCCACCATGGGTAGAAAAGGGTCATACTTTTCAGTTGAACCCTTTTCACAGTAGACTAGTGGATCCATTAGATAGTTTAGGTCATATACCTTTGACCAGGTATAGGATGAGTTGGGAGCATGAGGTAGATCGTTGTATCATCACTATAGCTCTTATGTGATGGTTGTCGGCTATAGAAACTCCCACAGAAGTTAAAATGTATTTTATATACACAGTTATTTGTATTTTACATACATCTCATAGTTATATTGTATCTTTGCATACATACATAGTTGACAACATGTTTTTAACAGTTTTTCTTTATATTGCAATTAATTTAAACTTGCTATATATTGAAATGTGTTCAATCTTTTAGAGTTGAGTTGAGCCAGGTAAGTTCTTCATATTTCTCCTTTCAACCCTGTGTTTGTATTTTTTAGCTTCCAACTTGCATACTCATACAGTCAATGTACTGATGATTGTTGGCCTGCAACATATCATGATACAGATGCAGGTAACGATGATCGGCATCCAGCGCATCGTTGATCTAGTTGAGCACTTCCAGAGTAAGTGGAGAGCCTCCTTGAATTCCGGAGGACACCTTTTACCATTTGTCTTGTTTAGCATTAAGTTGTTAGGATGATTAGGGGTCCTGTCCCAACATCCCTATATGTTTTAGAGGCTTCATATAGAGAGAGTTAGATGTTAGTTGTTTGAATCTTTTCATTGTAATCTCTTATTGTTAAGACTTGGGTTGCCAGATTTGGCATAGTTTGTATATTTCAGTTTAAAAAACATTTTCAGTTATTACATTTGTTCAATTTAGTTAAGTTATTGATTATTTTCTTCCCTTAATTTAAGTAAGACATGCAAAGGGTCCACTCGGGTCCAACAATGGTCTCTGAGTGCCGGATCTTTAATTAGGAGGCTGCAAAATTTAGGAATTT
The DNA here is from genome assembly GCA_022817965.1 of Solanum lycopersicoides. NCBI lineage: Eukaryota > Viridiplantae > Streptophyta > Magnoliopsida > Solanales > Solanaceae > Solanum > Solanum lycopersicoides. The sequence goes on along the minus strand of CM040625.1, from coordinate 59,309,666 downwards.
CTTCACTTCTTTCATATTCCTTTTGTGCATTGGAATTTATGCCTAAAACGTTTCTCACTAACCCGTCTTGCGCATGTTTTTGGATAATCATTACTCCACGAAGAGCAACAAGAGGTCGTCTAGCTAGGAGAAGTCAAGAGGAACAAGGGGTACCCAATGCACCTGAAGTACAACGCAGGGAGAGGTTACTAATATGAATTTAGATAGGTAATTAGGATGTTTATCTAGATCTTGACTAATTATGTTGGTTAGCAAAGAGGAGCTCGACAAAAAGGGGATGACATTTTGAGGATTCGTGAGTTCTTGAGGACGAATCCCCCAAGTTTTATTGGTTGGAGCACTACTTAGGATCCAGAGAACTTCACTGAGGAACCGAAAAAGGTGTTCGAGGTAATGCATGTTCCTGACACTAAGAGACTTGAACTAATTGCTTATCAACTCAAAGGTATTGCTAGAACTTGGTATGCTTAGTGGAAAGAGGGTAGAGATAAATATGTGTCACATGTGAGTTGAGCTTGCTTTGAGGAGGCCTTTTTAGGGCGTTTCTTTCCCTGAGAACTGAAAGAGGCCAAGGTACGTGAGTTCCTCACATTTAAGCAGGATTCTCTAAGTGTGCCTGAGTATGGGTTGAAATTCCCCCTACTATCTTGTTATGCTCCAGAAATGTTCAAGGACATGAGGATTAGGATGAGTTTGTTTATTGTTGGATTGGATTGTTCTTCAAGCAAAGAGGGTCGGGCAACAATGCTTATTATGGATATGGACATTTTGAGGTTTATGATCTATGTGTTACAGGTAGAGGAGGAAAATTTAAGAGGCAGAGAGGAGTTCAAAAACAAGAAAGCTAAGAAAGGGAATGATTATGGGCAGCAGAAGAGTAATGCCAACCGGTCCTCCTACCAACAGAAACAAAAAGGTCATCCTTCATTGTCTATTAGTGCATCTATACCTAAAACAAGGGTGAGTACTATGGTGAGAGTTCAAGAGTTAAACCTGCCTATTCACAGGGTAGTGTGGTGCAAGGAGGTACCAAGCCTCGTTCCTGCGTCAAGCGTGGTAGAAACCACTCCGTGTTTGTTGTAAGGGCTCTACTGGTTGTGTTAAGTGTTGCCAGACCGGGCATTTCATGAGAGAGTGTCCAAAGAATAAGTTGAGAAATGGTAGTGGGGGCAATATAGACTAGTCTTCAACTGTTACTCCATCAGAGAAAAATGCATCGAGAGGAGCTACTTCTGGTACAGGCGGAAGAACAAACCTCTTGTATGCTCTGAATAAACGCCAAGAGCAAGAGGATTTTCCAGATGTTGTCACTAGTATGATTCATGTTTTTGACTTTACTGTTTATGCTTTTCTTGAACCAAGAGGGAGTTTATCTTTTGTAACTCCATATATTGCTATGAACTTTAATATTATTCCAAAGCAACTTAGTGAACCATTCAGTGTTTCCACATTTGTTGGTGAATCCATTCTAGCAGAGAGAGTCTGTCTTGATTGTCCCATTTCTGTCAACCACAAGAGTATCATGGATGATTTAATTGAGTTAGAGATGGTAGACTTTGATGTCATTCTATGTATGCACTCGCTTCATGCCTGTTATGCCTTAGTTGATTGTAGAACTCGAATAGTAAAATTTCAGTTTCCGAATGAGCAATCCTTAGAATAGAAAAGCAGTTCAACAGTGCCTAAGGGTCGTTTTATTTCATACCATAAAGCAAAGAAGTTAGTTTCAAAGGGCTGTGTCTATCACTTAATCCGAGTTAAGGACTCAAGCGTTGAGATACCTCTTATTCAGTCAGTTCCAGTAGTAAAAGAGTTTCTGGAAGTCTTCGCAAATGGATCTTCTCGGAGTCCCTCTTGAGAGAGAGAGATACTTCAGTATAGATATTCTTCCAGATATTCGTCCTATCTTTATTCCACCATATAGATATGTTAGATAAGGGTTTTATTTGACTAAATGTCTCACCTTGGGGCGCTCCAGTCTTGTTTGTGTTAAATAAATATGGTTCCCTTAGGATGTGTACAGATTACCGTCAATTGAACAAGGTTACCATAAAAAATAAGTATCCTCTTCCTAGAATCAATGATCTTTTTAATAAGCTTCAGGGTGCTTCTTGTTTTTCAATTTTGGACCTCATATCAAGCTACCAGCAGTTAAGAGTAAGGGAATATGACATTCCAAAGACAACTTTTAGAACTAGATATTGTCATTATATGTTTTTGGTCATATCCTTTAGGTTAACGAATGCGCCTGCAACATTAATGGCCCTCATGAATAGAGTCTTCAAACCTTATTTAGATACATTGTTTATCGTCTTCATTGATGACATAATAATCTATTCAAGGAATGAATAAGATGATGCTAGTCACCTCAGCATTGTCCTTCAGACTTTGAAAGATAATGAGTTGTATGCTAAGTTCTCAAAGTGTGAGTTTTGGCTTGAGTCTGTGGCATTCTTAGGTCACATAGTTTCCGGTGATGGTATTAGAGGTAATACCCAGAGGCAGTACAAAATTGTCCTAGACCCATATATGCAACTGATATTAGGAGTTTCTTGGGTTTGGATGGCTACTATAGAAGATTTGTGGAAGGTTTCTCATCTATTTCGTCTATAACATCTCAAAATTTGAAATAACTAGGAAGAAGATTATAATTGGAAATAGTCATTTTTTGAAAGAATTAAATCTAGAAATTTACCTAAGTTAGGAAAAAATGAGTTTTTGGTCAACTTCAATGGTCATAGCTAGCTCAGTATAAGTTAGGTATATTTGTAGGTATGGTGGAAAAGCTCTTGGATAAGTGAGTTATGCCTTTCGAAAGTTGGGTTATTGGATTAAGGATAGTCCAATAGGAATTTTGGGAAGGGAAAATTTGTCTTTTCCTTACCAAATTAGTTTATTTTGTTTTTGGGTAATAAGTTGGGGTCTAAACTGATCTTATTCATTTACACTTTTAGAAAAAAACAAGTTAGGGCTTTAAGAGAAAACAAAAAAGAGAAGAAAGGAGAAGAACGTTCAAGATTGGTTAAGATTGTAGCATTTAGCTTATGAATTTCGTCGGGGGTGATCCCTACAAGGTATATGAGATCTCATAGTGTTGTTTTAGTTCACCCACAAGCCAATCTTGTTTTAATCTAGCAAATCTAAGTTATTTGAATGTTAAGAAAGTGAGTTCTTGAAGAACATTATTGAAAATTCATTTAATTCTTGATGGTTGTGTTGTTGAAGTCTCTCATTGATTTTATTCGTGTTTCTCGATGAATTTTCTAGTTAAATCCATTGGGTATTGATAATATCAATGATGCCAAGTGTTTGGGGAAAGAACCATGGAAGTTTAGAGGGTTTAGAGATGAAAAACAAAGGAGAAACGTCGAGGATACCTGGGATAGGGGTTGTGGTGCCTCTCTTCTCATAGCCCCACAAGACAGCCTCAGTCTGTAGGGCCTTGCGGCGCCGCGCCAGCCAGAGCACCCAGCCTACCCTCTGTAAGATAAGGTCTGGCAACCCACGCCTCTCATAGCACCTGGGACGCCAGTTCTCCCGATTCTTCCACCACCTTTTTGTACTATTTCCTTAGTGATACACCTATGTTTCTTAGTTGATTCCAACACTCTAAGGTACATCTAAAAAATGAAATCATCCATAAAAATGTGATCATGAACCTTGAATCCATAATACAATTAAAGAAAAGTGAATATCAAAGTCAAAGAGGTTAAGAGTCAAGTCTAGAAGTTAAGAAACAAGTCAAAGAAAAGTTCTTAAAACTTTTCAAGAGTCTTTAGCAATGATTTAACTTTGTTTTAAGACTAAAAGTTGCAACTTAAGCAAATATTAAAGATTTGAGTTCATTTCTCAAAATCTATTAGGGAATTAAGTATTCCCAAAGAGGTTTATAAATGTTTTCACATTTGAGCAAGAAAAGGGAACATCGATTCAAAGAAGAGATTTTAAGATAAACTTTGAGTATCTCAAACCAAAGAAAGAAGTTGTTTTAAAAACATATGAGCTAAGTATATTTTTTGGGAGTAGTATTGAGCACCGATATGGGGATGCGAGTTAATATTAACTCAAGTCTTCATTAACCATGTAACCATCATCAGTATTAATCGGCCATACTTGTTAGATGATCACATAAGTTATGATAGTGGATTCACTTAGTGAGTTAGCTTTCTATACCCCCCGGCAAGGTATAGGATTGTCCTTGGCAGTGCAAGGTAAAGTGTTGTATGATCACTATATCTCTTAAGTGATGATTGTCAGCTAGAGAAACTCCCACAGTAGTAATTACATAGTTGCTCAAGGGGTTCTGCTTAGTATGAATGGGGGTATGGGACTTCATTCATGTATTGCACAAGTAGACTTTGAGAGGAAGCATGGTATGTCTTTATGATATTATCATTATGAGTTGATGTCATGTTTTCAACAGTTTTTTTTTTCTTTATATTTCACTTATTTTAAATTGCTTTATAATGAAATGAGTTCAGTTAAGTATTCACGAGTTGAGAAGAGTCAAGGTAACTGTTTCTTTCATAATCTCTTTCAAGCCTATGTTGTATTTAGCATTCCAACTCGCATACTCGTACATTTTATGTACTGATTCCACCTGGCCTACATCGTATTATGATGAGACGCAGGTCACGAGTATCGACACCGAGTGCATCATTGATCCAGTTGAGCAGTCTAGAGTCTGTTGGTGAGCCTTCTTGCATTCCGAAGGACCCCTTTTTATTGCTTTCAATTCTTTTCGATATTTCATTTATTAGGATGATTGGGGGGTCCTGTCCGACATCCATCTCAGTTTTAGACGCTTCATAGATAGTCAGTGAGTAGTCAGTTGTCTTTACATTGTCATTTAATTTGTACTAAGTCTTGAGTCTTCATTTGGCTAAGTTGAACGTTTTATTTTTAAAAAAATGTTCTAAGTTATCTTTTAAACAGTTGAGTAAGTGCATTTTAATCCTTGTATTAATTCTTGAGTTTTCCACTGAGTTATGTAAGGCATACCAAGGGTTCACTTGGGGCCAGCAATGATTCTCGAGTGTCGGCCACATCTAGAGAGTAGGCTCGCGGCGTGAAAAACATGGTATAAGAGAATACAGTTCAAGAGTCCTAGGGAGTCTATGAAGTCGTGTCTGTAAAGTCCTATTTATCTATGTGAAGCGTGTCACATTTATATATTGGAGGCTACAACATTTAGGTAATTTCTCACTTTTTTCACACTTACTTCGTGCGTTAGAGTTTATCTCTAAAACGTTTCCCTCTAACTCGTGTGTGTGCATGTGATAAGATAATCATGCCTTAACGAAGAGTAGTAAAAGGTCGGACGACTATAAGGAACGTTGAGGAACAAGGGGTGCCCAATGTACCTGAAGTGCAACCCAGAGAGAAGATACTAACGCCAAACTGAAAGAGGCAATTAGGATGTTGAGTCAGGCTATGACTAACCAGGTTGTAAGCGAAGAGGAGATCGACAAGAAGGGTCTGACACTTTGAGGATTCATTAGTTCTTGAGGATGAATCCCACCAAGTTTCACTGGTTTGAGAACTTTTGAGGATCCAGAGAATTTCACTAAGAAATTGAAAAAAGTATTTTAGGTGATGCATGTTGCTGATGCTGAGAGGATTGAGCTAGCGGCATATTAACTCAAGGGTGTTCCTAGAACTTGGTTTGATCAGTGGAAAGAGGACAGAGGTTAGGACGCACCACCTGCGAGTTGGGCTTGTTTTGAGGAGGCTTTCTTGGGGTGTTTCTTTCCCCGAGAACTGAAAGAGGCAAACATACGTGAGTTCCACACACTTAAGAAAGATTTTTGAGTGTTAATGAGTATGGGTTCAATTCACCCAACTGTATTTCTATGCTCCAAAAATGGTTGTGGACATGAGGAGTAGGATGAGTGTGTTGGTTGTTGGGCTGTCTCTTCTATCAAGAAAAAATGGTGGGACAGCAATGCTGATTGGGTACATGGGCATTTTGAGGTTGATGATCTATGTCTAGCAAGTAGAGCAAGAGAAGCTTAGAAATAGAGAGGAGTTCTAGAACAAGAGGGTTGAGACCGGGAATGAGTCTAGGCAGCAGAAGAGTAATGCCAACCGGTCATCTTTCCAACAGGAACAAAAAGGACATGATCCATCATCTGCTAGTGCACCTGCACCTAGGAATAAAGGTGAGTATACTGGTCAGAATTCGCAGAACTTAAGAGCTAGACTTGCACAGTCTCAGGGTAGTGTGGCACAAGGAGGTAAATGGGCTACTTAATGTTCTAGGTGTGGTAGAACCCACCCAGGAAAGTGTCTTCAAGGCCAGAAAGGTTGCTCCAAGTGTTGATAAGAGGGTTACTTCATGAAAGAGTGTACAAAGAACATTCAAGGAAATGGTACTGGCTGAGAAAGAAACTACTTATATGCTATCAACAATTGTCAAGAGCAAGAAGATTTGCCAAATGTTGCCACTGGTATGCTTTGAGTCTTTAACTTTAATTCTTATGAAATGATAGAACCATGAGCGAGTTTATATTTTGTAACTCCTTATGTTTTATGAATTTTAATGTTATTACTGATAAACTTGATGAACAGTTCATTGTTTCTACCCTTGTTGGTGATTTTATTCTAGCAGAAAGAGTCTATTGTGATTGTCATGTTTCCGTCAATCACAAGATTACCATGGCTGATTTGATTGAGTATACATGGTTGATTTGGATGGTCATTCTTTGTATGGACTGGCTTCATGCCTGTTATGCCTCAGTTGATTGTAGAACTGGAGTTGTCAAGTTTCAATTTCCAAATGAGCTATTCATATAGTTGAATAGTAGTTCAGCAATGCCTAAGGGTCGTTTCATTTTGTACCTTAAGAAGAGGAACTTAGTTTCAAAGAGGTGTATCTATCACTTAGTCTGAGTTAATGACTCAAGTGTTGAGATACCTCTATCAGTTTGTTTTAGTTTCAGTTGTAAAAGAGTTTCCAAAAGTCTTCCCAGATGAACTTTCAGTTTCAGTGGTATTCCCCATATTTTCATTTTAATTATGATATAGCTTCCGCATCAGTTTATTATATTTAGTATGCTCATGATCATGCCAACAGTATTAGTTTTGGATCACTTGTGGTCCTAAGTCCCGTGTCTGCGTCTCATGGGTAGCTCGAGGCGTGACATCATATATGGCTTAAGGTTTTACCCTTGAAGGGTGTGATGATTTTTGAAAGAAGGGAAGCTTAGCCCTAGGTTCATCGGCCTATTTGAGATATTGGAGCGGATTGGAGACTTGTCCAATTAATTGGCCTTGCAACCTAGCTTGACTGTTTTTTATTTTATTTTCATGTCTCTATGCCTTGGAAGTTTGTACCCGATGAGTCCCATGTGATTTCACTTGATTCTGTGATTTCGGATCCAGAATTAACATTGAGGAGGAGCCTATATCTATTTTTTATAGGCAAGTTCGAAAGATAAGGACTAAGGAAATTTCTTCTATGAAAATTAAATGGAAGCAGTGCCCAGTCGATGAGGGTTATTTAAAATGGAGTGTCATATGTGTGTCAAATATCCATAATTTTTCAAAGCTTCAGTTACTCTCCTCAATTTTATGTTCGAGCAGAACATGGTTTTCAATAGTGTATAAGTAATAACCTTGAGGATCATTTTTGAAAAATCTAGAAAATAATATTGTTTTACATGTACTTGTAGTTGCCCGGGGTCAAGTTTGATTAGTTTATGAGGTGAGTTTTTTCACAAGATAAAATTTTTGACATTTTTTGGAACTTTTGGAGTTTCGGAAGTTTTCAAGTTCATATATTTGACATATCTAACATCTAGAGCTACGAGTCTACGAATGAAATTTTGTCATGCCCGTTTGCTCTAGAATGAAGAATTAGGTCTAGAGGAGTTTTTGTTCTAGTTCCAAGGTCTTTTTGTCGACTTGAATCCATGAGTTCATTTATTGAACGAACTTTAACCAAGGTTTGAATTGTATTTTCGTCAATTTTGTTGGATTTAGGAGGTAAGTTTATCCCTAGATAAGGCCTTGGTTTAATTTCTGAGGGTTTTGAGGATATTTTAATCATTTTGATGCAAGTTATTTAGTTGTGGGTTTAATAGGTCCAAAACCAAGGAACCTCAAATCTCTGTTTTGATTGTTCCACTAGTTTTGGAACATTGAATCTAGTGGGGTAGTATATTTTTTTTGTGTGCATGGGATTCCAAATGAATCCCGAGGATCCATTCAGAGAATTTTGTGCCATAGTGTGTTGTTGTTGGTATTGTTTCTAATGTCTGGTGAATTTTCATCGCGGTCATGGGATCTTCTTCCGCGATTGCGTGAAGTTATATTTGTTTTGTATTGCATTCACATGAGGCCCACCTGCATTGCATAGGTATAACAATACTAGGCATTGAAATGTGTAAAGTGTGTTGCGGTCGGGGAAGTAAAACATGAGTTGTCGTATTTTCCCCTTTACGATCACATGGACTGAGTAGCGATCACAAGGAGTCTTGACCTAGTCAGATTCTTATTTCCTAAATTGATATTTTTTTCCATATTCCTCTATTTTTGAACTCCAAGAACTTGGTTTAAGTGATTTCCATGAGACTTATCGAAATTATACTTTTGGGTAAGTGATTTTGACTCCAACCCTTCATTACTCATTTTTTATTTTGTAATTTTTAACATTAAATCATTGATTTCAAATTCTAAAGTTTGATATTTAAGAGAGAAGAATGAAACAACGAGTATCCAGAGAAAAATGAAACGGATGGAGAAGTATAGGATGCTCTACTATAAGTAAGCCTCTGAACTCATCTTTGTTTTTGTAAATACCTTTTCGTGTGTGTAACAAAAAGAAATCCACAGTAGAAACAATTTCACAACTCAATAAATAACTAATCTTGATGTATATTCTTCTCGACTTAGATGGTAGGTTTTGTTTGTTGTAAACCCAAACCTGAGATGTACGCCTTCTCTACGCAACACAAGCAGCAACAGACTTCCCACTAGACAAAAGCCTTAGGAGCGGAACTCCCAAGTACTTTTTGGAGCCTATTTTTGCTTATTTTTTATTTATGCATAATTCATATAGTAATTGGAGTCAAAATTGGTTTTCAAAAATTGCATAATAGATATCTCATATGTTAGTATATATTTCTGTAAAATCATTTTCTTGAAATGGAAATAGATGTGTGACATTCCAAAGATAGAGCATGAACTAATTGCTCTAATATAGGTTTTGCCAATTGCAAGAATAGATTTTTACAAGATTTTTTTTCTATAAACGGAAGTAGCTTCCTTGTTCCCCCATTTCCAAAAAAAATGTACGATGATTTCAGTGAAATATCTTTTTAAATTCTTCCTTTTGCCATTGTTGTCTCCAATCAACATTTTTCTGCTACTCCCTCATTCATCTTTATTTTTTCCCTATGATAGTTGAAAAATGATAATTTTTAATGCTATTGAAAATGTTAAACTCGTAGTTATATAAGATAATGCATACATTTTTTAAATGTGTATTCATGAGAATTTGAACGTTTTCTTTATTTCAGATCTGATTTTCTCGAGTTGTCTACAATCATGTGTATATAACCATCAAGAGTTCTACTATAAGTAATTTACCCTATAATGTCCTGCATAAAATTCTTGGACACTTGCCATTGGAAGATGCACTGAAGACTAGTATCTTGTTAAAAGACTAGAGGTACAAATGGGTAACGCGTGCAGAACTTGATTTTCGTTGTGAGTTTTTTCACATCTTTCAAAGACACCAAGAAGCCAAGAAAATCATTTACCAAGTCCTACGACTCAATCAAGGATCAATACTAAAGTTTACTCTCAAACGGCCAAATTTGATATGTGATTGTGATATTGATAATTGTATGCTCTTCTTCTCAAAGAAAAATGTCGAGGAACTCACCCTACAAATATTCACAGGCAACAAATATCATTTATCTTCTTATCTTTTCACATTTCAACAACTAAGACATCTGAAACGTGATATGTGTTGCTTCCACCGTCCACCTAATTTCAAAGGGTTTGCAAAGCTTATTAGTATTAATATTCCACGTGTCATCTTTGATCCAACAATATTCAGGAATCTCATAACCAAATGCCCATTGCTTGAAAGTTTGATATTGAGTAGGTGCACCACATTTGACGTTCTTGAAATTGATGCCCCTAATCTCAAATGCTTCGACTTTCTTGGAACATCGAAGTCCATTTGCTTCAAGAGTATCCCTATGCTTAGAACCGTTGTTGAATGTCTTAATCGTATTTTTATGGATACGTCAACGTTTTCTTCTAATCTTACAAAGTTCTTCCATTTTATGCCTTCTGAAAGAGGGTCAATTTATTTTTACCGAACACCACCCTAGGCAGTCTGCAAGCGTCTGCAACCCTTAGCTTATCTTATTCACGTTTTGACTAAGTATAAAAATACTTAAGGCAGCAAACATAAAACAATGAACAATGCTTTACAGAAATCTCTTCCCAACATTTATTAATCTCAAAATCAATACAAGGAAGGTTTCACAAATTTTGTCTAAGGCCAGAAACAAATCTATCTTGCCTTAGAAGAAATTTCCACCTTTAAAATTTCTACACATGGCAGTTACATGTGAGAGTTACAAACGGCAGTTACAAGCAACACATGTCCGACACTTGTCATCACAGGATTTAAACTAATGTTTCCAACACCTATATTTCTCACAAATAGAATATAATTCAAATTACATCATTATCCAAACGAAATAACAATATTCTAACCCTTAGAATATTTCAGCCTACATTCCAACACTTAGAATATTTCAGCATGCTTCCAACACTTAGAATATTTCAGCTGTCCTCCAACACTTAGTTTTATTTCAACAATCCATGTGAATGTCTTTGTCTTGCCATCGTCAAGTCTTCATAGTCTTTCCTTGTCAATCCAACACACTGCCTTGTCAATGACTCCTGCCCACACGTAAGCCTTGCACGTCCAAGCTGCTTTACCAACACCCAAGCACCTTGAACCTTTGTTGCACTATTTTTCCCCCATGCGTGCCAATACCAATTCCCAAGTCACTTGGCATACCTGCACGTATTTAGATCAAGTAGTTTACGGGTCTAAAAGACCACCCGCACCACTTGAACTCGATGTCCTCATCGAGACTATTTTGAGATAATCATTGATTTCAGCATCGAACTGCCATAAGTCTTTTGCTTTCTCCCAAACTACATCAGTTGCACTCTTGCCTTTCCAATGAATCAAAATTATGTCTTCGTATATTTCTTACTTGTGCCCAAAACCCGGTGATCAAGGATATTCTCAATTTCATCATCAAACTGTGTAGGTACTGATGGAGGAGCCTTCTTTGACCTGTTTCTGTTCGGATCATCTGCATCTGCAAAGTAAGGTTTCAAGAAACTCACATGGAAAGTAGGATGAATTTTTAACCTTTCTGGCAGCTTCAACCTATAAGCAACTTCGCCCACTCGTTTCTCCACTTCGAATGGACCATCATACAATCAAACCCCGATGTCTGGTCTTACTTACAATCTGTTTCCAGATTTGTGGAGTAAGTTTCAGCAATACTTTGTCACCCACATTAAACTCAACTGAGCGACGATGTTGATCAGCATACTTCTTCAGCGCCGCTGAGCCTTGCGCAAGCTGTCTTGTTCTTCAGATAACATTTCAAGTCTGTCCCTTGCAACCCTGTATGCTACAGGACACTTTCCCTGATTTTTAGACTTAGCAACATCTAGTGGCGTCATAGGTTGTTTTCCTAAGACAATTTCAAAAGGGCTCATTTTTGTTGCAAACGACTTGTGTAGATTATAACAAAACTGCACAGTGTCTAACAATGAAACCCAATTCCGCTGATTTGCTATCACATAATGCATCAAGTATTCTTACAACAAGTGATTAATCCTTTCCGTCTGTCCATCTGTTTGTGAGTGATTTGCAGTAGAAAATTTCAACTCAGTTCCCATCTTATTGAACAAAGTTGTCCAAAACCTGCTAGTGAACCTTGTATCCCTATCACTCACAATGTTAGCTGGAACACCAAAGTATTTAACCACATATTTATAGAACAGATCAGCAGCAATATCACATGAACATAATTTATGTGCAGCAATGAAAACAAAATATTTTGAAAATTTGTCTACCACTACCATAATAGATGCTTTGCCATCTACATTAGGAAACCCAGAAATGAAATACATGCTTACCGATAACAAAGGCCTTTCAGGAATAGGCAAAGGCTGCAGCAAAACTGTTTCCTTCTTACGTTCAATCTTGTCTACTTGACAGACATAACAAGTCTTCACGTACACATATATATCATTTCCATCTTTGGCTAGAAATAAACACGAGATAGTAGAGCCAACATCATTTCAACACCCGGATGTCCAGCCCAAGCAGAATCATGTGCCTCTTTCATAGTCTTTGCGTAGTCCACCCTGATTTGGTACAACGATTCTCCTGTAATGTTTCGGAAAATCATATGTCTAATGAAGAGCCCAGTATGCCCTTAGGATAGCCTAGTAGGGGTATATAGGCACCCCAATGGCCAATATTGAGAAATATTGGGCATAGTATAGAAAAATTGGCTAAGAGATATTAGCAAGTTTTCTATATACAAATATGAGATATACTTTTTGGGTTGTCATACCCCAATCCAAGATTGACGTTTAAGAAATGTACCTGCAATGAAGACCCTAAGCTAATAAAATATATGTCGTCCAACTCACAAAAGGTATGAGGCATCCAAGTGTCAAGCCTAGACACCATGGCACATGATCAATTAAAATGATCAGGTATATTAAGTAGTGCCCAAGGACATAGTGAGGGTCCTTGGGACAATAAGTAAATATTCCAAATGGGACATCAAGAATAGTTAGTTAGGAAAGTACAACCAACCCATGTGCAAGCACATGGGCAAAGTATGTGGGAACCGGCCGAGAGGGGGACCACGTGACATGCTAACCGAATTTGGTTAGGCGGTAAGGGGCATGTGCGCGGACGGGTCCATCTAGGTGTGGCCGGGATTCGTAACCAACTCAACAACCAAACTAACTTAACCAACTAGCTAGCTAACCTAGGATAAATCAAAAACAACCAGCCAATGGACCCGACAACCTAAGACCTAGTCGGGTGACACCTAACTAACTTAACTAACTTAGGGACAACCTAGTACCTAACCTAGGATGGTCCAAAGTTGTTAGTTGTGGTCCTAGTGACTTAGGGGTGTTTTGGTAATTTCCATAGGTCCCTTATTTAAGTAATTAAGCAGATTAATTAAGTAACTTAGAGCCTTGGTCAAGCCGTGACACTTAGCCAATTTTCGGAATTGGCTAAGTAAATGGTTCTCCTATATCTAGTCAACCTAGGAGGGGTATTTTAGTAATTAACTAATTAGTTATTTAATTAAGTTAATTAAATCTTAAGTTGTTTAACTGAAGATCAGTTCTTAAACTTAGAATTCACGATCAAACCTTGAGAACTCACGACGCCAAGGCAGTAGAACGCAAACCGAAAAACGTAAGAACGCTAGAGGTTTTTCTTAGGCGATTTCAAGGTTTTTGTGCAACAAGGTATCATCGTAGATTCGAATCTACATAAGGTATGGGTTTCTCTCCTGGACTTCTTTCTCCAAGAGAACTTTCTTTCCAACGATTCAAAGATCTTGAAAACTAGGGTTCTTCCCGTGTTCTCGTCAAACTCTTTGTTCCTAGTATCCTTTTTGATTCCATGTTAAATAGGATAGAGATCATGTTGTTGGTATGTGGTGCTGGCTGATCCTATGTGTAATGTTCTTGAATTATGAATGCCGAATGAACTATGAATTGAACTCGTTTGATGCTAAGGGTTCCTTACGTGAATTAAATAATGATGTATTACTAAGCTATGTTCGAAAACGTTAAGTGTGATGTGTGACGTCTTAATGCTTACTTACTGTGACTTTATGAAGATGCTATATTCATCAAATGTTAATATGATGCTGTCTAAGATGCTTAAAAATGTTATGTCTAATGTCATAAACTAAGCTTGGCTTAAAAGACAACTATGAATTCACATCTTGAATGAATTGACTATTTGATGCCAATAAAATTGGCTAACACTACTTTGTCAAAACGAATGCATGCTAATGGCTAGGAGCTTATGTAAATGATTGAAAGATTGGCTAAAGGTTCATACATATTAAATTTAAATATGAACATACGTAAAATTGGCTTATGCCAATAAAAATGATTTTCTAGTATAACATCCCAAATGTTGAGGCCAATACTAATCATATGCCAATCTTGTGTAGTAAGAGTATAAAATATATGATAAGCACTTATAAATTAATTCAATGAATCCATAACCAAGGGCATGACATTCATTAGGACAACTCCTGACATGCTTTAAAAGAATGAACTATGAACATATATAACTCATCGAAAGAGTTGCTCAAGGTCCATAAACGATGAAATGAATCTACTACACTAAAGTAAAGAAGTAACGTGAGTTATAACATAATTAAAGGGGTCTAAATTAAGTAAGTGACCAGAATGGGGTGTTAAAGGAAGTGAGACAAGTCTTACTTACACCTAATCTACTATGTTAAAAGAATACTCAAGAATGAAGGTGTTAGAAAGTGTGAGACTAGTCTCATTAACACCTAAGGATGATATGTAAGGACAATTCACATTTCATCAATGTAAAGTAAGGATGAGATGTAAGGACAATTCACATCTCATCAATGTAAAGTAAGGATGATATGTAAGGACAACTCACATTTCATCAATGTAAAGTAAGGATGATATGTAAGGACAATTCACATTTCATCAATGTAAAGTAAGGATGTTATGTAAGGACAATTCACATTTCATCAATGTAAAGTAAGGATGATAAGACATCCAAAGAGTAAGTAAATATCAATCTAGAAGTAAGCTTCCATAATGCTTGAGTCAACTCTAAAAGATAAAGAAGATAATGAAAGTGAGCACAGCACCGATGGACTAGTTATGAGCATTTGCTTGCACGTGTAAGTCTCATGTGACGAGGCTACCACCGAGTTGGAAAAGTAGTCGCATTAAGTCCCTAGTCTTTGAACTATGTCTAGCCAACATAGGAACTAGCCAGTGGTTTCCACCTAAGCGAGCTAGGCATGTTCGGTTTCACTCTGGCCGGTGATTCCACCCATTTTCGGTGTGGGGAAGACACTGGATTCATGTTTAGCTCACATTATCTATGTCGGTTAATGCTCATGATTTGTTCTTGGTTCACTATAGTCGTGAGCCACTCTATTTCGATGTGGAGTGAACACTTGAGATGGATTCGCCTTAGCCGGGGATCACTCATTTCCATGTGTGGGGCAGACACTAGATTCCATGAGTAGCTCACATGGTCTAGATTAATTTTAACCGGTGAATCACCCCTTTTTGGTGTGGGGCAGACACTGGATTTCATGTTAGCTCGCATGATATTATTCCCTATGATGTCTCTATGAAAGTAAGAATGATGATGATGATGGAAAGTATGTTCAAAGTGAGCAATGAAGAAGATCTTAAGAAAGTCAATTGCCAATGTCACACTCATGAAGTTTCAGCTAATAATGGGCAAGGCCAAAGAAGATTGGCTTATAATGACTTCTTATATGATGCCAATAAAGGGAAGAGTAACGTAATGTTAACTAAATACGTCATAACTTCCCTAACATGAAAGTAATGAAATAAATGGCATGACCAATAGAGAATGGCTTATGAAACGTAATGAATATATAGTGTAAAGAATGACTCACTATAAGGTAGGGAAATCATTCCTTAGTCCTTGAATTACTTACATCGATTCATTGTGGGTATGGGACTACAATGAATCATTGCACTTGTAAGTAAAACATAGGACCAAAGGATTATTGAACTACACAACAAGAAGAAGAAAAAGACTGAAAAATAATCTAAGTGTCAAAAAGGGAAGCTCTCGGGTTAGGAAGACCAAATTTTCAAATCTTCGCTCGAGTTGTTCTAAAATTATGTTGATACTAACGTCTTGTAATCATATAGAAAATGAGTTGTCTGCTTTGAATGCATTAAAATACATCATATTCATACCAGAATTCACAACTAATGAATTAGGAAAGTCTAATGACTAGACTTTCCAGAAATGGCATATTGCTTAAGAAGAGCTTTCATTTATCATGCATAGCTTTATGTGTATGTGTGCATACACTCATACTTAGTACAAGTGGTGTAATAACCCCCTACTATTTACTATTTTATAGGTGCAGGTCAGAGGGCAGATTGACGACATTTGCAGCGGTTTGGATTTCAGCATCTTCTCTAGACCATTTGGTAGGTCCTCTTGATTTCGAGGATGCTACACGCATTAGTCCAGTTTTAGATATAGACATAGCTAGTGGATGTTGTCCCTAGCGTTTCTTTCACATTTCATTTCCAACCTTTTGATGTAAGGACGTCTTGGCAAACTTATTTATTATATATTTTTCTTCAGTTTCGAATTGATTATTTATGATAGATGGTTGTTCTCTTATGTTGAGCTTAGTATAAGATGCAAATATGTAATGACTATATGAAGTCTAAGTAAACTTCATACATATAAAAAGTTTTAAATTTTCCGCAAATTTAACTAGATGAATGTTATGAATGAAAGATAAGGCTTGTCTGCAAAATTCTGAGAAGTCAACGACGCCGGTGGTGATTTGGATTCAAGAATCCGGGTCATTACAAACTTGGTATCAGAGAATGAGGTTAAATTACCTAGGAACTAAAGCTCAACACAAGCACGTTACGTAGTTTCTGACTTATGGTTGTGAAGCGCGCCACAATCATGACTTAGAGACTACACGATGATAGGAAATCTTCCCTTCTTCTACTCTTTATCGTGCTATATAGAGCTTTGACACTTTGTGTCATTATAAGTATCTAACTTCCTTCTTGTGTGAACAGGTAGAAGAATACACACAAGAATTAGGATGGGCAAGTGGTCTAAGCCGACAGACTCAAGATCTGGCCTCCCCAAGAAGGGGCAATAATGGAAACCCCCAGCATAAACGAAAGTTGTGTGGGAGTGTGGCTGTCCGCATGGAGGTGATTGCATGGTAGGTTCTAAAAGCCTGCTATGAGTACTGATGAAGAGGAGAAAGCTAAGTTGGCTGCATACCAACTCAAGGATATGTCTTAGGTATGGATTTGCTTCATATGTGTTATGCCACCATAGACTATCGAAATAGGGTAGTAAGTCTTCAGTTTCCAAATAAGTTGGGTTAAAATGGGAAGGGCGTGGTTCAAATCCAACGGGCCAAATAGTTTCAAACTTAGAGGCCAATAAGATGATAGCTAAGTATACCACTTAGTTAGAGTCAATGACTTAGATCAACAAGTCCCTTCCATAGATTCTGTGTCAATAGTGAATGAGTTCCCAGATGTCTTTCCGGAGGATTTACCAGGAGTCCCTCCTGAATGTGAGATTGACTTTGGTGTTGATTTAGATACCAACACCAAGCCAATTTATATTCCCACGTATAGGATGGCACCAGCTGAACTCAAAGAGTTGAAGTTGCAGTTAAAAGATTTACTTGATAAGGACTTCATATAGCCGAGCATATCCCCATGGGGTGCTCCTGTGTTGTTCGTAAAGAAAAAGGATGGAACCCTTAGAATGTGCATCGATTATCGGCAACTCAACAAAGTCGCTATAAATAATAAGTACCCTCTTCCCAGAATCGACGATCTGTTTGACCAACTCCAAGGTTCAAGTTTCTTTTCCAAGATAGACCTTCGGTCAGGCTACCATCAGCTTAGAGTGAGGGAGAAGAACGTCCCTAAGACGGATTTTCGTACTAGATATGGACACTATGAGTTTCTGGTCATGTCATTCGGTCTCACTAACGCACCAGCCGCGTTTATGGACCTTATGAATAGGGTATTCCGTGAGTACCTTGATTCCTTCGTCATAGTATTCATATATGAAATTCTCATATACTCTAAGTCTAAAAAGAGCAAGAGGTACACTTAAGAAAGGCATTGCAAGTACTCAGAGAACATCAGTTGTATGCAAATTTCAGCAAATGTGAATTCTGATTGAGATGAGTGACCTTTATTGGTCATGTTGTGACCGACCAAGGTGTTGAAGTTGATCCTAAGAAGGTTGAGGCGGTGAAGAATTGGCCGAGACCCCTTACTCCTACAGATATTTGGAGTTTTCTGGGTTTAGCCAATTATTATCACAGGTTTGTGGAAGGATTTTCCACTATTGATGCACCATTGACCGCATTGACAAAGAAGAAGGCGAAGTTTGAGTGGTCCGAGAAATGTGAAAAGAGTTTTCAAGAACTCAAGGACCGACTCACTTCGGCCCCAGTATTGACGTTGCCGAGAAGTGGTGAGGGGTACGTGGTATTCTGATGCTTCCCGAGTAGGTTTGGGATGTGTTCTCATGCAAAATGGTAAGGTGATTGCATACGCATCAAGACAATTGAAAATCCATGAAAAAAACTACCCTACTCACGATCTTGAACTAGCCGCGGTTGTCTTTGCGTTGAAGATGTGGAGACATCATTTATATGGTGTACATGTTGATGTGTATACTGACTGTAAGAGTCTTCAGTATGTATTCACGCAGAGGGAGTTGAATCTTCGTCATAGGAGATGGCTAGAACTTCTCAAGGATTATGACATGAGTGTGTACTATCACCCAGGTAAGGCCAATGTGGTGGACGATGCATTGGGAAGACTGATCATGGGAAGCGTTTCACATATTGATGATGAGAAGAAGGAGCTGGTTAAAGAGGTGCACTAATTGGCAAGATTGGGTGTACGACTGACAGATGCACCAAGTGGGGGTGTTTCGGTTCACTCAAGTTCCGAATCCTCATTTGTTGTAGATGTTAAATCCAATCAAAACCTTGACCCAGTACTCATGGAGTTGAAAGACTCGGTATTGAGTAAGTTGAATGAGTCATTCTCGTTAGGTGGAGATAGCGTACTCAGATATCATAACATATTATGTGTGCCCAATGTGAATGATTTGAGGTCAAGTATTTTGGCATAAGCTCATGGTTCTCGATATTCCATCCATCCAGGTTCCACCAAAATGTACCAAGACCTTAAAGAGGTCTATTGGTGGTAAGGCATGAAGAGAGATATCTCTAAGTTCGTGGAGGAGTGTCCGAACTGCCAACAGGTTAAGGACGAACACCTTAAGCCTGGAGGTCTCACTAAGACAATTGAGATCCCAACGTGGAATTGGGAGGCTATCAATATGGATTTTGTGGTTGGTCTGCCAAAGACTAGGAAACTACATGATTCCATTTGGGTTATTGTTGACATAATTACCAAGTCCGCTCACTTCATACCTGTGAAGTCTACCTTCAAGGCTGAAGACTATGCCAAGCTTTATATAGATGATATAGTGAGATGGAATGGGATTTCTGTATCTATTATTTCGGACAGAGGGGCTCAATTCACTTCTCATTTTTGGAAATCTTTCCAGAAAAGTTTGGGTACACAGGTGAAGCTTAGTACTGCTTTCCATCCGCAGACATATGGGCAAGCAGGGCGTACCATCCATACCCTTGAAGACATGTTGATAGCATGCGTTATTGACTTCAAGGGGAGTTGGGATGATCACTTACCGCTGATACAGTTCTCTTACAATAATGCTATCATTCCAGTATTGGAATGGCACTTTTCAATGCATTATATGGCCGAAGATGTACGTCTTCGATCGTCTGGTTTGAAGTAGGAGAATCGGCCATCCTTGGTCCCGAGATCGTGTATAAGGCTGTGGAGAAGGTGAAAATGATTAAGGATAGATTGGCTACTGCTTACAGTCGTCAGAAAACCTATGCAGATAACTGAAAGAGAGCTCTTGAGTTTGAGGTGGGTGATCAAGTCTACCTGAAGATATCACCCATGAAAGGGAGAATGAGGTTTTGTAAGAAAGGCAAATTGATTCCAACGTATATAGGTCCTTATGAGATCTTGCAGCGAGTGGGAAACGTTACATACAATCAAAAATTACCTCAAGACTTGGCTTCTGTTCATCCAGTATTTCACGTTTCTATGCTTAAAAATGTCTAGGCAATCCAGCATCCATCCTGCCTGTCGAGGGGTTAGGAGTTGATGAGAACCTTTCTTATGAAGAGGTTCCAGTCGAAATTTTAGATCGCCAAGTGAAGCGGATGAGGAACAAGGAGGTTGCCACAGTGAAGGTCCTATGGCGGAACCATCTTGTTGAGGGAGCAACGTGGGAGGCCGAGGCCGATATGAGATCCCGCTACCCTCATTTGTTCAGTTCTTAAGGTTAGATATTCTCTTCCTAAGTCTGTGTTATGTTTAATAAAACTCTAAGTATAAGTGCTTTAGTCGATTAGATGTGATATGCCACTAATCGTATGTCTTATAATAACACTATGTGAGTTAAAATTAAGTCATGTTTGCATTTCATGTTGGTGTTATTGTGTAGCATAGACATGATTTTTGTATTGCATGAGTTGTAATGTGCATTAAGTTAAGTGTGATTGAGAAGGAAATTCCTCAATCTCAAATATGAAGCTTCAGATAAGCTTGAATGTTATGCATCATCCAAATAAGTGTGAATCAGATATTCACAAAAGAGAAAAGTTTAAGCATGATAAAGTAGCTTTCGAAAATCACCCTCTTTGTTTAAATGATGTGTAATTGTCATTCGGAGACGAATGTTCCTAAGGGGGGGATAATGTAACGTTCCGGAAAATCATATGTCTAATGAAGAGCCCAGTATGCCCTTAGGATAGCCTTGTAGTGGTACATAGGCAACCCAATGCCCAATATTGAGAAATATTGTGCATAGTATAGAAAAATTGGCTAACAGATATTAGCCAATTTTCTATATAAAAATATGAGATATACTTTTTGGGTTGTCATACCCCAATCCAAGATTGACGTTTAAGAAATGTACCTGCAATGAAGACCCTAAGCTAATAAAATATATGTCGTCCAACTCACAAAATGTATGAGGCATCCAAGTGTCAAGCCTAGATACCATGGCACATGATCATTTAAAATGATCATGTAGATTAAGCAGTGCCCAAGGACATAGTGAGGGTCCTTGGGACAATAAGTAAATATTGCAAATGGGACATCAAGAATAGTTAGTTAGGAAAGTACAACCAACCATGTGGAAGAAAATGGGCAAAGTATGTGGGAACCGGCCGAGAGGGGGACCACGCGACATGCTAACCGAATTCGGTTAGGCAGTTAAGGGCATGTGCGCGGACGGGTCCAGCCAGGTGGGGCCGGGATTCCTAACCAACTCAACACCCTAACTAACTTAACCAACTAGCTAGATAACCTAGGATCAATCAAAAACAACCTGCCAATGGACCCGACAACCTAAGACCTAGTCGGGTGACACCTAACTAACTTAACTAACTTAGGGACAACCTAGTACCTAACCTGGGATGGTCCAAAGTTGTTAGTTGTGGTCCTAGTGACTTAGGGTGTTTTGGTAATTTCCATAGGTCCCTTATTAAAGTAATTAAGCAGATTAATTAAGTAACTTAGAGCCTTGGTCAAGCCGTGACACTTAGCCAATTTTCGGAATTGGCTAAGTCAATGGTTCTCCTATGTCTAGTCAACTTAGGAGGGGTATTTTAGTAATTAACTAATTAGTTATTTAATTAAGTTAATTAAGTCTTAAGTTGTTTAACTGAAGATCAGTTCCTAAACCTAGAATTCACGATCAAACCTTGAGAACTCACGACGCCAAGGCAGTAGAACGCAAACCGCAAAACGTAAGAACGCTAGAGGCTTTTCTTAGGCGATTTCAATGTTTTTGTGCAACAAGGGATCGTCGTAGATTCGAATCTACATAAGGTATGGGTTTCTCTCCTGGACTTCTTTCTCCAAGAGAAATTTCTTTCCAACGATTCAAAGATCTTGAAAACTAGGGTTGTTCCCGTGTTCTCGTCGAACTCCTTGTCCCTAGTATCCTTTTCGATTCCATGTTGAATAGGATAGAGATCATGTTGTTGGTATGTGGTGCTGGCTGATCCTATGTGTAATGTTCTTGAATTATGAATGCCGAATGAACTATGAATTGAACTCATTTGATGCTAAGGGTTCCTTACGTGAATTAAAGAACGATGTATTACTAAGCTATGTTCGAAAACGTTAAGTGTGATGTGTGACGTCTTAATGCTTACTTATTTATGAAGATATTATATTCATCAAATGTTAATATGATGCTGTCCAAGATGCTTAAAAACGTTATGCCTAAAGTCATAAACTAAGCTTGGTTAACAAGACAACTATGAAATCACATCTTGAATGAATTGACTATCTGATGCCAATAAAATTGGCTAACACTACTTTGTCAAAACGAATGCATGCTAATGGCTAGGAGCTTATGTATGATTGAAATATTGGCTAAAGGTTCATACATATTCAATTTAAATATGAACATACGTAAAATTGGCTTATGCCAATAAAAATGATTTGCTAGTATAACATCCCAAATGTTGAGGCCAATACTAATCATGTGTCAATCTTCTGTAGTAAGAGTATCAAATATATGATAAGCATTTCTAAAGTAATTCAATGAATTCAAAACCAAGGGCATGCCATTCATTGGGACAACTCCCAACATGCTCTAAAAGAATGAACTATGAACATATGTAACTCATTGATAGAGTTGTTCATCGTCCATAAACGATGAAATGAATCTACTACACTAAAGTAAAGAAGTAACGTGAGTTATAACATAATTAAAGGGATCTAAATTAAGTAAGTGACCAGAATGGGGTGTTAAAGGAAGTGAGACAATTCTTACTTATACCTAAGCTACTATGTTAAAAGAATACACACGAATGAAGATGTTAGAAAGTGTGAGACTAGTCTCATTAACACCTAAGGATGATATGTAAGGACAATTCACATTTCACCAATGTAAAGTAAGGATGAGATGTAAGGAAAATTCACATCTCATCAATGTAAAGTAAGGATGATATGTAAGGACAATTCATATTTCATCAATGTAAAGTAAGGATTATATGTAAGGACAATTCACATTTCATCAATGTAAAGTAAGGATGTTATGTAAGGACAATTCACATTTCATCAATGTAAAGTAAGGATGATAAGTCATCCAAAGAGTAAGTAAATCTCAATCTAGAAGTAAGCTTCCATAGTGCTTGAGTCAACTCTAAAAGATAAAGAAGATAATGAAAGTGAGCACAGCACCGATAGACTAGTTATGAGCATGTGCTTGCACGTGTAAGTCTCATGTGACGAGGCTACCACCGAGGTGGATAAGTAGTCTCATTAAGTCCCTCGTCTTTGAACTATGTCTAGCTAACATAGGAACTAGCCAGTGGTTTCCACCTAAGTGAGCTAGGCATGTTCGGTTTCACTTTGGCCAGTGATTCCACCCATTTTTGGTATGGGGCAGACACTGGATTTCATGTTTAGCTCACATGATCTATGTCGGTTAATGCTCATGATATGTTCTTGGTTCACTATAGCCGTGAGCCACTCTTTTCCGGTGTGGAGTGAACACTTGAGATGGATTCGCCTTAGCCGGGGATCACCCATTTCCATGTGTTGGGCAGACACTGTATTCCATGAGTATATCACATGGTCTAGATTCATTTTAACCGGTGAATCACCCCTTTTCGGTGTGGGGCAGACACTAGATTTCATGTTAGCTCGCATGATCTTATTCCCTATGATGTCTCTATGAATGTGAGAATGATGATGATGATGGAACGTATGTTCAAAGTGAGCAATGAAGAAGACCTTAAGAATGTCAATTGCCAATGTCACACTCATGAAGTTTCAGCAAATAATGGGCAAGGCCAAATAAGATTGGCTTATAATGACTTCTAATATGATGCCAATAATGGGAAGTAGTAACGTAATGTTAACTAAATACCTCATAACTTCCCTAACATGAAAATAATGAAATAAATGGCATGACCAATAGAGAATGACTTATGAAACGTAATGAATATATAGTGTAAAGAATGACTCACTATAAGGTAGGGAAATCATTCCTTAGTCTTTGGATTACTTACATCGATTCATTGTGGTTATGGACTACAATGAATCATTGCACTTATAAGTAAAACATAGGACCAAAGGAATTATTGAACTACACAACAAGAAGAAGAAAAAGACTGAAAAATAATCTAAGTGTCAAAAAGGGAGCTCTCGGGTTAGGAAGACCAAATTTTCAAATCTTCGCTCGAGTTGTTCTAAAATTATGTTGATGATACTAGCGTCTTGTAATCATATAGAAAATGATTTGTGTGCTTTGAATGCATTAAAATACATCATATTCATACCACAATTCACAACTAACGAATTAGGAAAGTCTAATGACTAGACTTTCCAGAAATGGCATGTTGCTTAAGAAGAGCTTTCATTAATCATGCATAGCTTTATGTGTATGTGTGCATACACCCATACTTAGTACAAGTGGTGTACTATCACCCTACTATTTACTATTTTTATAGGTGCAGGTCAGAGGGCAGATTGATGACATTTGCAGCGATTTGGATTTCAGCGTTTTCTCCAGACCATTTGGTAGGTCCTCTTGATTTCGAGGATGTTACACGCATTAGTCAAGCTTTAGATATAGACATAGCTAGTGGATGTTGTCCCTAGCGTTTCTTTCACATTTCATTTCGAACCATTTGATGTAAGGCCTTTTTGGCAAACTTATTTATGATATATTCATCTTCAGTTTCGAATTGATTCTTTATGATAGATGGTTGTTCTCTTATGTTTAGCTTAGTAAAATATGTAATGACTATATGAAGTCTAAGTAAACTTCATACATATAAAAAGTTTTAAATTTTCTGCAAATTTAACTAGATGAATGTTATGAATGCAAGATGAGTCTTGTCTGCGACCTCTGAGAGGTCACCAACGCCGGTGGCGATTTGGATTCAAGAATCCGGGTCGTTACATCTCCCCGTTTAAAATAGAGTAGATCGTCCTCGATCCAATACTGTCTCATTGTTCCATATTGCACTTGACCCATCTACTTAACATATAATGAGTCATTTGCAGCACACAGCCTGATTTTATCAAACAAATTAGTTTCAAGTTTCCAAATTGAATAGACGGCAGCAAATACCTCTTTTCAACTCAATGCATCAGCAACCTGGTTGTGTTTCCTTGGCTTATGCTCCCACATGTAATCATATTCTGCCACAAACTCCTGCCACCGTGCCTGTTTAGGACTCAACTTTTTCTGCGTCTTGAAAAATATATTGGCTACATTATTAGTTCTCACCACAAATCGAGTACCTAAGAGATAGACTCTCAAACCTGCAGACAGTGTACAACAGCAACCATTTCCTTCTCATGTGTTGAATATCTCTGCTCAGCATCATTCAATTTTTGACTTTGAAAGACCACAAGATGACCTTTCTGCACTAACACGCCACGAATAGCTTTATCAGACGCATCAGTGTGCACTTCAAATGGTAACTCAAAATCAGGCAATTTGAGTATTGGTTCAGATGCAATAGCTTCCTTCAAATTCTTAAATGCTTTACCACATCGTTCAGACCAAACCCATTTCGTATCCTTCTTTAACAAATCTTTCAAAGCCACTGCCCATTTTGAATAAACAGCAATGAACTTCCTGTAATAGTTAGCTAACCCAAGAAACAACCGCAAATCCTTAACATGACGAGGTGCCTGCCAATCAACAATGGCTTGCACTTTCTTAAGATCCATTTGAAAATTGGTTTTTACTAACAAGATGCCCCAAAAATTTTATCTCTTGTTGAGCAAACTCACACTTCTCCATTTTAACATAAAGTGTGTATTTTCTCAATTGAGACAGAACCAAACTTAGGTTATTGACATGTTCCTCCAACGTTCGACTATAAATAACAATATCATCTAGATATACAACTACAAAATCATCAAGATAGTCAAACAGTACATCATTCATCAAATTGCAAAACGTAGCTGGAGCATTAGTTAGACCAAACGGCATGACGAGGAACTCATACGAACCATATCTAGTCACACACGTAGTCTTTGGTTCATCACCTTCTGCTATTCTAACCTGCCAATAACCTGCCCTGAGATCAAGCTTAGTGAACCAACATGCCTTACTCAACCTGTCCATCAAATCCTGCATCAATGGGACTGGATATTTGTCCTTCACAGTTGCCTTGTTCAGTTCCCTATAATCTACACACATTCTCATCGTCCTATCCTTCTTCTTTTGGAACAAAACAAGCGCACCATAGGAATTCTTAGATGGTTGAATCAAACCAGCATCCAACAAATCATTCAATTGTTTACGCAATTCAGCTAACTCTTTAGGATTCATACAATAAGGAGCATGTGCAGGAGCAACTGTTCCAGCAACTCAATTTTATGATCAATATCCCTCCTTGGTGGTAACTTCTTTGGTAACTCAGGAGTCATAACATCAGCATATTGTTTCAACAATTCAGCAACACAATCAGGCACTTCTACCGTAACATCAGGCTTCAATTAGACTAAGACATCAAGTATAGTCACATCACCCCTCTTCATCCCTTTGTCGATTGACATAGTAGACAACAACATTCCTTTGTCTTTCTTCTTTAAAACTTTACTAATTTTCCCGAATGAATGAACACCCTTAAGAAATCCAGCATTGCTTTCATTCATAACCATCATTCCATCTAAATGAGGAAACGGAACAAACTGGAATTTTCTTAGTAAATCAATCCCAAGTATGATCTCAAATTCACCAAGCGGCATCACCATCAAATTATGTTTTCCCACCCAACTTTTAGTCAACATAGACACTCCATAAGCCATGCCCACAATGGTCTGTGCCTTAGCATTGACTGTTTTAATGTAGGAAGGGCTTTTAGTCAACTTCAGCCCCAATTTTGTAGCAATTCTCATATCCACAAACGTATGAGTAGCCCCTGTATCAACCATTGCCATCTCACATTGTTCTTTAACCATCATTTTTATATGAATCACTGGAGCATGAGGATTCGAAGTACTGGACGTTCCTCCAACGTTATTAACCAACGCAGTCTGATTGAATGACAATCCAATGGGTTTGCCATAGCAGCCACAACTTCTTCTTCCCCCTCCCCTTGATTCACATTTCCAGCAAGCAAAGCATTAACTTTTTTCCCGGTTTGGACAAGACTTAGCCAAATGAGGCCACCACAAGTCCAACAGCCCTTCGAGTTACATATTTATTCTTTGGTCTATCTTTACAATCCTTCATTGGTGCCTTTCCTTTGTCATTCGTATTGTCTTTACGATTATGTCTTTTCCATTCTCCCTTCTTGTCACACTTTTTCTTAGTTTTTGAAATAGAAGGAACATCAGTCACAGAACGAGTCATCCGGAAATTAACCAATGAATTTGAAGCAG
The DNA here is from genome assembly GCA_022817965.1 of Solanum lycopersicoides. Classification (NCBI taxonomy): domain Eukaryota; kingdom Viridiplantae; phylum Streptophyta; class Magnoliopsida; order Solanales; family Solanaceae; genus Solanum; species Solanum lycopersicoides. Next base: position 59,282,309 of record CM040625.1, on the reverse strand, counting down.
CAATTGCACCAGGCAGATCCTTAACATTCTGCCTCCGAAGTTTGTTTTGATCCCAGCCTTGCATACCCAAAATGAAGTTATGTAATTTATCCTCATCAGACATATTTTGGATGTCTAACATCACAGAGGTAAATTCTTTAATGTATTCCCTCACCGATCCCGTCTGCCTTAGTCTCTTCAACTTGCCCTTGCAAGCTAAGAGGCGTTGCTTGGAAGAAATTGATCGTGCATTTTTTTGATCAACTTATCCCACATATCAATTCTGGGTCATCCAGCACTTACATCATCTACATTTTGAGTCCTCTACCAAAGTTTAGCACCACCCGTCAAGTACATTGTAGTAATGTTCAACTTATCAGTGTCACGCACCCTTGCAGTAGTAAAATACTGTTCCATATCCCAAATGAAATTTTCCAGTTCTTTAGCACTTCTTGTGCCACCAAAGGATTTAGGTTCAGGAATTTTCACCTTAGAAAATTCACCACGACTTGAACTCAATGTTACCACAGCCCGACATAGTACAACAATCTCTACGTGAAGGTTTTAATTTTCCATTTACAGTCCCTCCAGTTGTTGTGTAGTTGCATCACAAAAGTTCAAGATTTTAGTGATGTGTCCATCAACATTCTTTCGATACACACCGATTTCGCTCTGAACTTTCTTAGCGTTCAGTCTCAAATCAATGACTTATGTCAAATGATCCGCAAACGATGGTCTTCCAGAGTCTCATTTGTGATCCCAATGAAAGCTTCAATTCTGCGTGTCAATTCCCACAGTTCAGCGTTCTTCACCATCGTTCAACCGCGCTCTAATACCAATTGAAAGAGGGTCGATTTACTTTTACCGAACACCACCCTAGGTAGTCTGTAAGTGCCTGCAACACTCAGCCTATCTTATTCACGTTTTGACTAAGTATAAAAATACTTAAGGCAGCAAACATAAAACAATGAACAACGCTTTACACGAATCTCGTCCCAACCTTTATTAATCTCAAAATCAATACAAGGAAGGCTTAACAAATTTTGTCTATGGCTAGAATTAAATCTATCTTTCCTTAGACGAAATTTCCACCTTTAAAATATCTACACATGGCAGTTACATGCGAGAGTTACAAACGGCAGCTACAAGCGACACCTGTCCAACACTTGTCATCACAGGATTTAAACTAATGTTTCCAATAGCTATATTTCTCACAGATAGAATATAATTCAAATTACATCATTATCCAAATGAAATTACAATATTCTAACACTTAGAATATTTCAGCATACATTCCAACACTTAGAATATTTCAGCCTGCTTCCAACACTTAGAATATTTCAGTTGTCCTCCAACACTTAGTTTTATATTTATTTCAGCAATCCATGTGAATGCCTTTGTCCTGCCATCGTCAAGTCTTCAGAGTCTTGCCTTGTCAAGCCAACACACTTCCTTGTCAATGAGTCCTGCCCACACATAAGCCTTGCACGTCCAAGCTACTTTGCCAACACCCAAGCACCTTGAACCTTTGTTGCACTGTTTTGCCCCCATGCATGCCAAGACCAATGCCCAAGTCCTTGTCATTCCTGCACGTAGTTAGATCAAGTAGTTTACGGGTCTAAAACCTTCCATGGAGTAACTTAAACTAGGTGGTTCATTATTAGCGGTAATGTACATTTGTGATAGTATTACTTCTTATAGTTGGTACTTATCATAACCATATGATGTATCTTTAACCAATTTTTTTACTTTCTTCTAGTACTTGACCATGGGAGGTATACCATAGATTCCCTCGTCTACTCTAAACAATGTCAAATCTAAACATGTAAATTTTTTTACCTTCTTCTAGTACTTGACAATGCTATGCAAAGTTTGATCAAACCATGTTGTCAAATGAATTTAAGATCAATAAATGTGATAAATGTATTTACATTAAAGATACTCCGAATAAGGATGTCATTGTATGCCTATATGTGGATGGCATGCTGATAATGAGCAAGGACATTGCCAATGTAAAAGCTACTAAGTGTATGCTCGCTAGTAAGTTTGATATGAAAGATCTAAGAGTTGCTGATGTGATAATGGGAATTAAGATTCTCCAAACTCCTAATGGTCTAGCATTGTATCAAACTCATTATATTTGAAAGGTATTTGAAAAGTTCAAGTATTTGAATTTTAAAAGGGCAAAGACCCCAATTGATGTGAACCTTCATCATGCAAAGAATAAAGGTGAAAGTCAGTCTCAATTGGACTATGCAAGAGTGTTAGGAAGTTTGATGTATGTCATGAATTGTACACGACCAGACATAGCTTGAGCTATCAGTAAACTGAGTCGATACACAAGTTATCCCAATCAAAATCATTGGTTGACAATGAAGAGAGTTTTGGGATACTTAGATGACACTTAAAATTATGCTTTGCATTACAATAAATATCCATCAGTTCTTGAAGGATATATTGATGCAAATTGGATTACTGGGTCGACTGAAACAAAATCCACAAGTGGATACGTTTCACTATTGGTGGAGGAGCTATATCTTGGAAATCATAAAAACAAACATGTATAGCTCGCTCTAAAATGGAGTCTAAATTTAGCGTCTTAAACAAGGCAGATGAAGAAGTTTAATGGCTCTGGATTTTCTTAGAAGATATTCTGTTTTGGCCCAAACCAATGGCCCCTATATGAATACACTGTGATAGTCAAACTGCAATAGGAAGGGTTGGAAGAGTTATGTATAACGGGAAGTCTCGTCACATAAGAAGAAGACATAGATGTGTTCGATAACTACTCTCTAGTGGAATTAGCACAATTGACTATGTAAAGTCAAAGGATAATGTGTCGGATCCACTCACAAAAGGCCTAACTAGAGAGGTAATTGAGAGATCATCGAGGGGAATGGGGCTATGGCTGAGAACAAGTCATCGTGGTGGTAACTCTACTTAGAATACTGGAAATTCAAAGATATAGGTTCAAGGAGATAAAACAAATTCATTGATGACGGTTAAACATTGTCAAAAAATATTTTATGGTTCATTCTCATGATGAGACAATGTTCAGTAACTAGGATAAAGGCATAAAGATTTTTTAATGGTTCTAAGTTTGATAAAGGGTATATCAAATAGTGTATCTACAGGATAAAATATTAAGAAACCACCTATGTGAGTGTGAAGTGTAAGTCGCTTCAAGGAGAATCCGGTAAGGCCAGTTCTCTAAGAACTTACTAACTGAGATGTGGCCATAACCAAAACAATGATTACTAAGAACAGTTCAAGGTTTTATTTTGTGGCTTATGTTGTCTAGGTATACACCAAAGCTCGACGGTTCGGAGATATCAAATCTACCGATTGACCGAGTATATCCGATATATGTTCACTACGAAAAGTTTAAAGGGAAACCTACTTGTTCAGATACGATTAACCCTTACTTATAAGACACAAAAGTTTTCATGCATATGTTTTAATAATAGTCATTCCCCATTCATGTGGGGGATTATTTGGTTTTAGCAAAATGTGAATAGAAAAAGAGAAGAGAAAAATAAAAAAGTGAGGGAACCAATTTTGGAGGGAAAATGAAAAGTCATTTGCAAAGTGCAAATCAAAAGTCATTTCTTCCATATTGGTAGAAGAAAGGAAATTATTGTCTATATATTAGGAAACACTTCCTTACTTCTTAAAGGGTCAAGAAGAAGGTGCCCCCTCACGCCGTCGTCGTCGCTCGCTTGGCCTTGGCTTCGGATTTGGATTTGCCAAATGATGTGATTGATTGATAAATTTTTTGGACAAAATTTATCTAATCAATTTTGTTAATCGAATAAATCATGTTGATCAATTTATTTTTCCCTTATAAATTAATTCAGAATGTTTGTTAATTAATTGTAGCGCAATAAAATTTATTTGAAATTCGCATGCAACGGTAATAACGATATGAAGGGACCTGTTCCTTCCGAAAATTTGTTATTTTTCCCAAAAGACACAACTTTCTAGAAAAAAAGGGGTCTGAACAGACACGTTTCTTACTGAAAATAGCTATAAAAGGAGGTATTTTTCGTTTTCTTAAACACTAACAAAAATTCCTCTTTGCATACATTTTTCTTTCAGAAACAAAATTCGATCGACTGAGTCTGTGTGCTCTTGTTACTGTTCTTACGTTCGCTTAAGTGATTAAAGTTTGAGGTACTGCTACTTCTTTCACAGGTTAATCCTTTTTATCTTGGGAGATATTAATCTGCAACCTCGGGTACAGTGAGGGGATTAAATTTCTTAAGGAAATACAGTGATTTCTGTGGACTTGGATTAAAATTTATCTGTCTATTTCATCTTATTTTAGTTTCTATATTGTTTGACTAACCTTAATACAGGTGATAACAGTTTTAACCCATAATAGCCTTGTATATACCCTTATGCAACCATCATAGCCTTTACTTGTTTGTGGAACCATCAAGATTGAGCTTGGTTATATAAAGTCGTTTGACTCTAATGGCCTTATTGTGCAATGGTTTGTAAACCATCTCATATGTGTTATTCTTTTGTATCATTTTGAGCTCCTTGTGCATTGCATATCTCCATTTCTCATCTTTAGTAGCCTCCTTGAATTCTCTTAGTTCTAAAATTGCAACATTACACCTTTGATATATATCAGAAAGTTTTCTTTTTCCTATAGCAGGTCCATCATGAACATATTTATCTAGATATTTTAGATTTTTTTTTCTTTTCGTTAACGCTTGTGCTCCAAGTGTCATATTACACAAGCTTGACATCCATGTTAAAAATGATTTTGTCATTTTAAGGTTGATAGATCCTATAAGATTTTGAGAGACTGTTATATGCTACAAAAATTCAATATTTAGACAATTTATTCAACTTATCTCTTTTAACCTGAGGTACATAAGAAAAACAAAGACAACCAAATATTTTCAAATTTGTTAGCAAAGGTTTGTAACCTAACTAAGCCTCAAATGGTGTCTTCTTTTGCAAGGCCTTAGTTGGCAATCTGTTTAGCAGAAAAAATGCAGTATTTGCAGCTTCAACATAGAATTTATTTGGCCTTAGTTGTCATTTCCATTAGTGTCCTATGTTTCTTTACACTACTCCATTTTTTGGGGGAGTATAGGGTGTTATTAATTGATTCTCAATTCAAGCTTCATTATAAATCTTGTTGAATTTTTCTGAAGTATACTCGGTTCCATTATCTATTCTTATCATTTGAATTATTCAAGCACTCTGATTTTGTACAAAAGCCTTGTATTTCTTGAATACATCACCGCCCATAGACTTAAGAGTTTAAAAATAAATCGGAGAATTTGATACAATCATCGATAAAGGCAATATTGTACATACTACCCTTAAAAGATGGCATTTTATAAGGTCCGACTACATCTGTGTGAATAAGTTGTAGCTACTACTTTGCCCTCCACGATGGATTCTGAAAATGCAATGTTGTTTTCTTCCCATACTAACAATCTTCACATGTAGGAAGGTTCTTTTCAAGGCTCAGAATGTAACACCCCTAAAAAAATTTGAGCTAAGACTTGAATCATCCTTCGTAGTATGTTTTTGCAAATCATTAAAAAATTTCTTAAGCATTAAGGTCGAGTAACTAGATTTAGCACCATGAGTTTCAAAAATAACTAAATTGAAAATAGGAAAAATCTGAAAATTTTGCAAGTTAAGCTAATTATGAGATTTGGGTCAACTTCAAACAACCATAAATCCTAGCACAAGATGTTTTATGTGTGCTACAAGATACCTTAGGAAAGATCTTTGAATTATATTTCCAATTCCACCAAGTTTGCTAAGTTTTGAGTTAGGATAGGTGAGATATGTCCTTTTGAAGTTAGACTGTCCAGTTAAGGATAGTCAAAAATAGTGAGGGGTATCTTTTTTCCTTACCAATTAGATTAAATTCATTTTTAGTAAAGGTTTTAGGGTCTAATTTTTTAAGTTTCAGTTTTATACTCCTAATATACGCCTAGGGTTTTAGTTGTCTAACAACCCTAAAAATGAATTAGGTAAATGCTTAAGGTATCAAGAATGCTCGCAATTAGATCAAGGTTCACACGGATTGATACGCGTTGAACCAGACCTCAGAACCCTTACTATGGCCAAGTTAACTAACTTGGGGAGTTTATTCAGCTTGTAAAGGTTTGAACCAACCATGTGAGGCTCGCAAAAACGAAGATTTAATCGAAAGAGTCCTTACCGGACTTAATAGAGGAAATTTTAAGTTTTGAGGTAAAATGGTCTTTTCTAGGCCAAGGGTAATATCGTAATTACCCTAAGGAATTAATTAATTAATTAATTAATTTAATTAAAGTGAGCAATTCGGGTTGGGGCGACCCGAAGTGACCCATTTTGGCAAATGGGGTGCCACTCGGGTTCGAGCCCCACTAGAAGCAATGAATTGATGATTTAATCATCAATTAAAATTTGATTCATTAAGGGTAAAATGGTCCTTTCACATATTAATTAAAATAAATCAGATTTGTATTAGTTTAATTAAATCCTATTTTGACTAAGTCTTGAATTAAGACTCCTAAAACTATGCATACACTCTCCTAAAACGTCTAACACACCCTCTCCACGTTCAAAAAGAAACTCTCTTGTTCTCTCTGCAAAACTAACGTGAGGAACAGAAACTTGGAAAAAAAAATCTTCACACTTGAGGAACACACGAAAATTTTTAAGAAACTCAAAGTAATCAAAAACGTCAAGGCAAAGAGAGGTTGTTCGTCGAGTGGTGTGTACGTTGAGGTGAATTGGGCGTGGTTTGGAGAAACTTTTGGGCAGCAACTTCACGCTTGAACAACGTCAAAAAGGTATGGTTTTCTTCTCTCTTGGTCCCTTTACCAAGAGGCCCCTTACGATTCAAACTATACACTCCAAAACTAAGGTTGTTCCCTATTGCATGTCCTTGTCACTAGCTCCCAAACGAAATTCGTAGGATGGGTATGTTGTGCTGGTAGATTTAGGCATGTTTGATGTGTTTAGATTAAATGTGAATATATTTATGTGTGGGAAATTACGAAGATGACAATCAAAGTGTGATCGAAAAAGGGAGGCGTGTGTGTGTGCACGTTGGCAGTGTCTTTGGCCACTGTTTTGGGGTCGTGTAAGGCATGAAATTTTTGTGTATTTTATGTGTGAAATGTGTATACAGTGTGGTGTTCATTTAATGAAATATGTTTGATTGAATAACGTTCTCTTATCCAAATGAATCTATGAACGATACGCCTAAAAACGTGTTTAAATGACTTATGAATGCACCTTGAGAATCATATGAAAACATTGATGAAAATGAGTTGAAGAATGATAAAAATTTCAGCAACTATGCCTTATTATTTTAGGCTAAAGTTTAACCCAGAAATCTGGAAATTTAGGCATTTTTAAAGAGGTGAGGCCACCAGGTTTCGAACCTGTGACCTCTCTCTTTAGCCACTGATTTCGCGGAAAAAAAAGGAAAAGGGAAACGGGTCTAGGGGGATTCGAACCTAACTACGGATTTCGCGAGAAAAAGAAAAGGGAAATGGGGCTGAGGGGATTCAAACCTAACTACTGGTTTCGCGAGAAGGGAAAAGGGAATTGGTGCTAATGGGATTCGAACCTAGCTATAGAGTTCGCGAAAAAAAGAAAAGAAAAACAAAAGGGGGCTGGGGGATTCGAACTCGCGAACTGGAGGAGAATGAAGAGAAAAATATTTAAGCAAATAAATGGGAGGCGTGGGATTCGAACCCACAACCTTCCAAGCTTCAGCAAAATTAAATTAAAAAAAATAAGGAGGCTGTGGGGGTTCGAACCCACAACCTCCCTATCCCAGCGAAAATTTAAGGAAAAATCAAAGAGGTTGTGGGGGTTTGAACCCACAACCTCTTGGTTTAGGCGAGAATGGGAAATAAGGGACTAACGAAATTAAAAAGGGGTTGTGGGGGTTCGAACCCACAACCCTTCGGCCAACTTAAGAGTAAAATTAAAGAGAAAATTAATCCTTCGATGTTAATGTTGAGATTTAATTTAGAGTTCTAATGTTATGAATATTAGAAATAAAATCAATGAAAAATATAAATGATATCCAAGTGATTCAAGATTTGGGTTCCCTTGCCCAAATTTTCGTATTGATACATAAGTCATACGTGAATAAAATATCCAAGATAATGCCATCTACTTAGATCAAAATCAAGATCTTGGCATATATACAAGATACATAAGTCTTGTACTACATAATCTTAGGAACATAAGAATCATTTAACGAACTATGAATGAAGCCCCATGGCTTGTATGTATAGACACATAAGTCTAACATACGTTAAAAAGTAAGTGTACCTAAGATGTATGTAATGAAATGATGAGCCCTAGAAGGGTTAAGTATGAGTGTAAGATACACTAAGTGGCCAAGTACATTGGCATATGATGAGATGAACTATGAAAGATGAAATGAACATTCACGTAATAAGAGGTGAGTAACTATGAAAAACAAAGGTGCTAATGATGAAGAATGTGGTGACAACATGATATGAGGCTAATGTAAATGATGAGAGAAATCTCAAATGAGCTTAAGTAAATGTTACGAATACGTACTCACCAATGAGAGTGTAAGATAATGAAGAGACCAGTCTCTATGAACACTCTAATGAAAGTATTGAGATTAACACACTTAATACTAATGATGAGATGAGAAATCGTCTAATGAGCTATGATGTCCTCATACTAGAAGCCAGCTTCCATGACGTATGAGTTGAATGAAATGGAACTTTATACTGAGCACCGATAGGCTAGCTATGAGCGGTGATGACTTATTTCGGGAAGGGCGAAGGTTCACGTAACTCTCATGAGATGAGACTGTCCGGCTTGCCGGGTATGGGTCTCCATACATCTCCTAGTCTTCGAACCTATACTGCCAATATAGGGATCTGGCGGGGTTAAATTCCCATGTACGCTAGCATGTTATTGGGTCACTTTGGCTGGTGATTCCACCTCTTTTCGGTGTGGGGGAGACACTGGATTTCATGATGCTCACATGATCTATGTCGGTTAAAGTTAAAGTTCCCAATGAATGAATGAGGCCAGCCTCAAATGATGCACATAATGAAATGAACGATACCAAAGGTGTTAGGATAGGATAATCAAGGGGTGAGCTAGACTCAAGTAATGACACTAGGTTATTCTTGATCATTGCACAGCAAACCCGATGAGAGTCTTAAACTACATCCTAGGTATAGCTGGTGTTTACACTAGCTTATGAATGAATGAAATGAAGTACGTATGAATGAATGAAGCAGACTCTGAGCTTGCTAATGAAGACTACCTAGTTGAGGTCCCATATGTTGAGCCCTCATTTTGGAAAGTCTTAATGTCAAGTCCATGATTCCAAGGTCCCATGGCATTTGAATGAATGATATGAAAGAAGTTATGTGTTATATGTTATGATATGTGCTATATGAAGATGTTATGTGATGTGTGCAATATGATGTTTATGATGATGCATGTTACTCTCATGGCATGACTTTCCTAATCCAAATTTGGAAGGTTCACTAACTTTCCTAATCTCAATTTGGCAAGTCCACTGACTTGACTTTCCATAATCATGTTGTTAGGAAAGAGCTATTTTTTCTCATGCATGTCCTTGGTGTATGCTTGCATATACCCATACTTAGTACAAGTGTGTACTAACCCTATACAACTATACTATTTAGGTGCAGGCACAGGTGGGCGATAGAGCTACAGGATCATTGTTGCAGTTATCCGGACGTCCAGCATTCATCTGAGTTGGTAGGTCCTCATGCTTTCAAGGATACTACTGTTTTACATTCTAGCTTAGTTTTAGAGTTGAGCTAGTGGAGCATGTTCCACTAGCGTTTCTTTCCTTCTTTTTTTTCAGACTTTGTATTGGTGCCATTTTGGCAATTATACACTTAATACTTATTGGTTATTTCTTTCAGTTGCTTATCTCTTAATGTTAGATGGTTGATGGTGAACAATTATGAAATGATAAGAATGTTTAACAAGTATGTTAAGGGAACAAAAAGTTTCAAATTTTCCGCTAAAATTAACCTAGATGAAGTATGAATGACGTAACTAGGCTTGTCTGCGACCTCTGAGAGGTCAACGACGCCGGTATCGTCTGGGGTCTAGATTCCATTCGTGACAAGTTGAGAGTTCAATAAGAGAAAAGAAGAGGAAAGAGGAGAAAAAATGAGCAGATCAAGTATTCGTCGAGATATTCTTGCGTCTTGTTGCAGAATTTTGGCATAGAATTAATCCCTAAGAGGTATGAATGGTTGCATAGTGTTTTGTTTGTTCACCCACACGCCAAACATGTTATTTTCAGCGTGACTCCACTCGCAAAATTTGAAGGATTTAAGTTCTTGATAGGTGTTCTTGAAGTTCATTCTAAATCATGTTTTGTTGGGTTTTTGATGATTTCTTGAGATGAAAGCGATTGTTATTAGTGTTGTTTAGAGTGGATTAGTGGGTAAGTAGGTTGGATAATTAAATCAAGAGTTAAGTCTTGAGAGTTCTTCCGATCGTTTTGAGAAAGTCTCTTTGTGTCCTTTTGAGGAGTCTTCTACAATTTCTAATAATTTGTTTCAAGACTCGAAAAAGTGAGTATGAGAGTAAAAAAAATGTATTTATGAGTACACTTTATCATCACAACATTCTTGATATCATGAACCATAACTCTTGAATTCATAATTCACATTCAAGAGAGAGTTAAGAGTAGAGTTCAAGAAAGTATTTGAGTTCAATTATGAATCATTTGAGATCAACTATCAATTTGAACTGTGTTTTGAGGAAGTAAGTATGAGAAAGAGAATAGTCATATACATGAGTTCATTATTGATATTTTGATCCTTGAGTCGAGTTGTTCATGCCCATAACTTCATATGAATTCTATAAATTGAGTATCATTGAGATAATAGTATCTTCAAGTTCTAAGTAATTGAGTTCCTAATCCCCTTTGAATTTATATTCCTAGTCATGGGACTATTACATGTTAGCCATGAAGTCTTTGAGTTGAGTAGTTCGTTCCATAATTACGCATGAACCCTATAAGTCGAACAATCTTGAGATGAGAAGTGTCTTTGAGTCCTTGAGTTGAGTAGTTCAAGCTCATAATTCTGCATGAACCCTTTGAGTTGAGCATTCATGAAATGATTAGTATCATATAAGTTATATAGTTCCAAGTATTGGGTTCTATCTGTGGTTATTGAAAACCTTGAATTGAGTCGTTCATATCCATAATTCGACATGAACCCTATTTTGAGAAGTCTTTTTACAAATAGTTTTAAAACTTATTTTAAAGACTTGAGAACTTAGTTGAGAAAGAGTAAAGTTGAAGTTTTGTTCTTCAAAGAAGTATATGGGTACAAAGTATTCCCAAAGAGATTTGAAATGCTTTCACATTTAAATAAGAACGGAAACTGAGATTTCCAAAGAGCTTTCAGGCTAGTTTTCAGAAAAGAGTAATCGCTTTCTAAAATAAAGCTAGAGAGGAAACTGAGGTTTCCAAGATAGCTTTTGGGTTAAGTTGTGAGCATTAATATCAAATCACAGAAGAAGTATGCTCTTAAAACATAAGAGCTAGTATATTTTGTGAGTAGTATTGAGCACTGATACAGGGGAGAGTTCAAACAACTCACAGCCCCCATAAACCATGTAGCCATAATGGGTAGAAAAGGGTCATACTTTTTAGATGAACCCTTTTCACATAGACTAGTGCATATATTAGTATTTTAAGTCCTATATACCTTTGGTCGGGTATAGGATGCGCTAGCAGCGTGAGGTAGATCGATGTATCATCACTATAACTCTTATGTGATAGTTTTCGTTTAGAAAAACTCCCACAGAAATTATTGTATTGTTATATACATCAGTTAATTGTATTTTCATATACTTTTCAGAGTTATGTTGTCTCCTTATTATATACATATAGTTGAGATCATTTTTTTTTAAAAAAAACTTTTCTTTATATTGCACTTGTTTTAAACTGCTTTATATTGAAATGATTTCAGCTAAGTATCAAGAGTTAAGTATTTCAAGTTGAGTATGTGCTTCATTGAGTTGAGTATCATATATTTGAAGTTGAGTATTTAATCCTTGAGTTGAGTATCTTATTCTTAAGTTGAGTTGAGTGAGTTCGAAAAGAGGTACGTATATTTCATTTTTATCAAGTTCAAGCTTATGTTATTCTTTAAAATTTCCCTTACATACTCATACATTTTACGTACTGAGCCATTTGGCCTGCATATTTTATGATGTAGACACATATTCGGGAGCTTTGTTGATACATCTGAGAGTTCAAGTTAGCTATTGTGAGCCTCCTTGCTTCCGGAGGATTTCATTTACCTTTCAGTTATATCAGTTGTTAGGATGTTGTTGGTCTTGTCCCGACTTCCATCTCTACCATAGATAGTCATTATATTTGAGAAGTCTCTATCATTTATTTTATTAAATGTTTTAAAACTTAAGTAGTCTATTTCATGGCGAGTTGAATACATTATTTTTTTTCAGATTTAATCTTTAAGGTTAAAGCTTGTATTTAAGTTTTTCATGAAATTTTATTCAGTTTTTAAGCATTTGCATGCCTAAGTTAGTATTCTGTTTGTAGTCAGTCAGGATGAGGGTTCGCTTGGGGACCAACAATGGTTCTTGAGTGTCGTCCACGTCCAGTGTGTAGGCTCAGGTTGTAACATGGAAGACCTTTTGTTAGTTGATTTTCTTCGTGAAGAGTACAACATCATGATGGAAATTTCGGAGTTTTTTTTCCATAATTATGAGTTATTTTCCAACTGGATAGGTTTTGCTTGCTCTTGTCAAAGAGCGTCAAGGAAAAACATTTTCCTCTCATCTTGACCTTGAACATCTCCTTATTATCAGTATCCTTTATGACATGTGTTTTTTTCTTCAAGAAATACTTCCAGACCATTTTAAGTAGTTAATCAACACTTAGGAGGTTTTTATCAAGATCAAGAACAAAATGAACATCAACTATTAGTTTCAAGCATGTAAGGCTTTCAATTGCAATTGTTCCTCTGCCTCTCGCGTCGAGATATTCTCCATTTCAAATTTTCCTTTGGAAATAAAATATATATCTAGATCTTTAAAGATTTATTTGTCACTGGTCATATGGTTTGTGCATCCACTATCAATTAACCAACATTCATAAGCGCATTTGCTAGCAAAATAAGTTTTTACAAATAATTGCTCTTCTTGATGTTGATTTACAGAAGCCTTAGATTCTTCTTGTTTTGATTGTGACTTGCATACCCTCTACACATGGATTAGTTAACCACATTTTTACACTTGACATCTGGTCTCCACCCACACTTCTGTTGAGAGTGATTTGTCTTTTTTACAATAAGGGCAGGGAGGTTGACATTCTCCTTGCTTGTTGTAATTATTGCTAAGCATTTGCTTCTTGATCTTTTTCCTTCCTTTGTTTGACTCATTGTTCTTTAAATTTTCAACAGAACATTCTTTCCTCATTACTCTCCTTTGTTCCAATGTCTGCTAAGCTTTAACAAGTTCTTCCAAGGTAACACTTAACAGATCTTTAGAATTTTTCTAAAGAAGAAATTGTGGCTTCATATTTCTCCGGAAGTGGAACAAAAACATTTTGAATAATTCTTTCATCACTGAAATCCTTACCAAACATTCTCACCTTTTTGGCCAAGTCGTCGAGTAGTTGGTTTGCATAATTTCTTATAGTTTATTATTCTTTCATTCTCTTCATTTCAAATTCTCGAATTAGATTAATCACTTGCATATTTTGCACTCTTTCATTTCCTTCATATTATTTTTTGAGATACTCCCAAAGTTCCGTAGTAGACTTCATTTGCATAATTTTGGTAAGAATTGAAGGGGATGCTGCAAAGAATAGGAAAGATTTGTCTTAGGATTTCCCTGTGTTATTCTCCTTGTGATTCTTAGTCGGAGTAGTTGTTGGATTATCACCGAGAGGAGTTACTTGATAATCCTCTTCTACTATTTCTCAAAGATCCAACACTTTAATATGAATCATCACTCTAATTTCCCAAGCTTAATAATTTTCACCATTGAAGTCTAGTGGAGTTAAGAAGCTTGTTGCAAAATTCATTTTCTATAAACTATTTAATATAATAGTTCAATAAATGGCCTATAATATGATTCACTCTTTTATCACAAGTCCCTCAAGATGCCAATGCTCTGATACAAATTTGTACAAGATTATCATATATTGACAAAGAAAGTAAAGAAAAAGATAACAAGGTTAAGTTGCATTACTTTATTGAAATAATGACGACAATATAAATACATTAATTGATAGCTTAAAAATCTAAAGAAAAGGAGTAAAATAAGCTAACATTATTTCCAATAAATAAAGCCTAAATTATAGCTACTAACTAATCAGATTCTGCCCAACATTGCAGACTTATGTATCTGAACTTAATCCTGCTTTTAAGTTGTATATTGATAAAATAGAAGGTGGAACTAATCTCCAGCTTTTGAGGCACTACTTTAAACACATATGCCTATGATTTATTTTTTCCTCTTCATTTATTAGTTTTAAATTTCTTTTTGACTTACGAAATGACCTTACCCAATTCCAAGTTCCAACCCATTTCTACCAATAGCATTTGAGGTAGATTTGTCTGTCGTCGACATCAAATTTCCCTTCCAAATCAATAGATGAAGTTAATTTCGTATATGATCATCTAAATAATGAAAATAATCTATCAAAAAGACTTTTTTAATTTAAGAAATTATTTAACTATCAATTTGCCTTTTACAAAATATGAGCCTCTAAAGCTACTAAACTCATGTGATTTACTAAATTGTCATCTTTAAAAAATATACTTCTATGACAAAATCCATTAAATAAATCCATCACATTAATTGATTTAGTTTTCCTTGTTCATTAATCGATTGATTTATCTTCGAAAATATCATTTGTATTTTAATATGATAATGGATACAACATTTTTTAAGTAATTCTTAAATTTTAAAATTTAGAGTCGAGCAATCGTATCGTGTTAATGATGTCAAGAATGATATTAGGATGGATGATACAATAAGAGTCAACCATTGTCAAAAATTGGATTTGCACATGGCTCATTCCATATAGTGTAACTAGGGATACCACTATCTTCAAAGAAATGGAGAAAAATGGAGTATCACCAACTGACTAGAGTACTAGCAGAATTACAAAAGTCTACTCAATAAAGTTGTCGTATTCAGGGAGGTTGCAGGTGATTATATCAGTGATGTTCTCTATTCAGTTTCTTGGGATCTGCTTTCATACTACCCCAGATCATGTTAAAACAAGTTTACAAAACATGTATGGCTTATATATGGGGTAGCTTTGAGGATAAAAATAAGATAAAGCTACTAGTGTGGGACAAAGTATGTGTCCCTAAGAAGTTTGGTGGTCAAAATATCAAAGGAAGCAAACTGTGGAGTGTGGCATCAAAGGGTAAGTTGTTGTGGCAACTAATAGTTAAAAAAGATGTATTATGGGTCAGATGGGTACATGGGTGTATATGAAAGAGAACTAGGACATCTGGGAGCATAAACATCCACAAGATAGTAGTTGGTACTAGAGAAAGTTGAATGCCTTAAAGAAAGACATGGTGGAGTGATATGCACAAGTCAAATACTCATTAGAGGCAAGCTACGACTCATTGTTAGGGGGTCCAGAGTAATTTATAATTTTTGTTAGCTATGTAGGGCAGATTCTGGATAAAGACAGACTACAAAGGATGAATATAGCTTATGTGATGTGCAAGATGTTGATACACAAAACACCTTTTTCTGAATGTGTTTGGACCAAAACAATCATTGCAGCGATGGATCAATGATCTTTTGCTGGTGATTCCAGTAGATGTGAAATAAGTGTGAGAAAAAATTAGGAGGAAGAATTGGAAGCAACTAAACAAGGAGATAATCGCAGCACTTTGGGGCTGAACAGTATATCATGTGTGGTAGTCTATGAATTGAAAGTTGTATAGGGGGCAATGGTGAGTGTAGATACAAAAATTACACAAATTAAGCAAAGCTTCAATGCTATATTAGACATGGTTAGAAAGACAAGGACCAAAGATGCTGCTATTTGAATCAGCAATTTATCATGTAATTAGATCTATGTTTGAGGCTTAACTTACATAGTCCCCTTATACCAAAGGTATTTGTGTATTAGGTGCTCTTTAGGTGTATTAGCTGGTGGGATAATAGTAATATTTATATTTGTTACCAAAAAAAACAATGTCAAGAAACTGATCTTAATACTCTTTATGTCTCAAGTCTAGGTCAGGTTGACTTAAGAAATAGAGAATGCAGATTCTAGAGGAGAAAATGAATGGTTGAAGTTGTGTATTCTGAATACCAATAGATAAATTTATGTTAAAAATCAAGTAAGTCTTAGCTCGAAGGCACTAAATATATGATCCACATTATATTGAATCTAATTTACACTAAATAGGAAAGTGAATAAATTATTATATAATATTTGTCAACACTCCCCTTCAAGTTGGAGAGTGAATATCATGAAGTCCCAACTTGTTGCATAGTGTCACAAACTGATCCCTTCCCAATGCCTTTGTAAATAAACATGTCAACTGGAAGCGTGTAGGTACATATGATGGACTAATAATTCCAGCTTGCAACTTTTATCGAACTATGTGACAATCTATTTCAGTATGTTTAGTACATTCATGAAAGAGAGGATTCCCTGCAATATGCAAAATAGCTTGATTATGACGAAATAATTATGTAGGAGTTACTTGTGGAACTTTAAGATCTTGTAGAATATACCGTAACCATGTGAGATCCAAGCATGTGTTAGTATAGCCTGATATTTCTGCTTTTGCTGATGATCTTAAAACATTTGAATGTTTCTTGGACTTCCACGAGACAACAGAATTTCCAACAAAAATACAATATCTTGTAATTGAACTCCATGTGGCACTCCAACTTCCCCAATCTGAATCAGAAAAGGCTTTCAATGTAAGACCATTGGTGGAATGAAACAATAACCCTTGACCTTGAGTACCCTTAATATATTTAAGAACTCGTATTGCAACATCCCATTGAGGTTTTTGAGGCTGCATGTATTGACTTAGCATATGTACAAAATACACTATGTCAGGTCTAGCAACCACATGATAAACCATCCTGCCAATTAATCTTCTATCTTATTTGGATCTTTCAATAATTTCCCATGTATAGGAGTAAGTTTCAAATTTTGTTCCATTAGAAATTTTTCTAGGCGTGCCCCTAGAAGTCCTGAGACTTGTATGAGGTCTAATGCATATTTCCTTTGAGACATGAAATACTTTTATGCGATTTGGAAAATTCAATACCTAAAGAACATTTTAAACCTCCAAACCCTTTGATGCGGAACCATTTCAGAAGGAACCTTTTGAGATGCTCGATTTCTTTAAGATCATTTCCTATGAGAAGTATATCATCAACATAAATTAAGTTGGACCTACAGTCGGGATGTACGGTCAGTAAGTGGACCAATGAACCGTGCATGGGTCACGTCATTGAACTCCAAGACATGATAGTCTTCAGCTATGGAGATCTTTCCTCCATAGGGTTCCGAAAATCCCAAATTTGTAAAGTTAGATTCCCTAATCAAATTAGAATTTTTATTCAATTGTCCTGGATTCCTTTCAATGTTGATGCAATTGATTGTTTTATGTATTCTTATGCATTAATTGAAGTAATTTGTATATTTTAAGTTGAATCCTCCCATGAACCCTTGCAGGACCCGTGATTTCTAAACAATGATTATATAATATGGGTTTTGAACTATGAAAGATGAATTTATGAAGACATGCATGTTTCATTATGAAATTGACAAAGCAAATTTAAAGTTACTTTGAGAGTAAAGAATCAACGTTGTTGTTGTGACAGGATTTCTCACATACTACCCAATACATGAATGTGAATGGGTTTTCTCCAATAAAGGATTCTTAGAGTTGAAAGGTTTTCTCAACTAAACTTTGAATCAAGATTTAGGAGCTATTCTAATAAAACCTAGTTTGTATTGGCTACTTGATGTACCTACCAGGGATGATAAGACAAGTGGAGATTACCCATCTCTCTTAATGATAAGAAAATTTAAGAATAATGACTTTTCTGTGACATTTATGCTTACCACTGAGGTGCCACCGTAGGTTTGTCTTAGATTTACATTAGCTATAGTAGAGCTAAATATAAGGGCGATGAAAGTTGTAAGCTGTAGAAAGGAGATTTTTCATGTTCATAGACCACTTAAGATAGAACTTTATGGTTCTTACCTTGGTATGTAAGGACATCTCTTTTTATAGTTCACATGGTCTATGTGTAGGTTAATTGCTACTTTTCACAATAATGAATTAAGATTACTTCTAGAAGTATCTCCCGTGTGTTGAAAGATGTTTCAGCTTGCATTGACCATGATCACGATTATTTTTTATAACCTTTTATCTTATGGTTGAACTTGTTCATTGCATTTCATGAAAATTTCTTTTAGCATGATTTTATAACTCTTATGCATTGCTATCAAACTTGGTACATTTTATGTACTTACCCATACTCTTTTGTACATTGTTTCACTACTGTAGGGTCCGACGCTCCTATTTCATGACAAGAAATAGTCACACACATTTTCACTCTAGTACAAAATAAGGTATTTCTTTTAAACTCTAGACTTAGATTATTCCCTAGTAAACTAAAGTCTAAATGGAGTGGGCCTTTAGAAGTGGCAAGGACGGCATAACATGGTGTGCTTAAGCTTAAAGGAAAGGATTCAACAACATTTTTAGTAAATGAACAATGATTCAAGCACTACTTTGGTAAGGATGTGGATTGATATCAATAATCTCTTGAGATAAATGATGAATGATCCATATTTGAGTCGAGTTGTGACATTGAACAAGGCAGTCAAGGGGAAATGATCCGTGAATTGTTTGTAATTAATTATCTAATTTTATATTTATTTTTTCTTTTAATTTTTTTGTTATTTACTGTTCATTTTTTGGTAGGATTTAATTTAAGTTCCAATTATTTGTACTAGTTAGAACCAACCCCACACACAAAAAAAAAAAAAGAGGAATATATAGAAAGATGAGTCCTGGCAATATCAAAACTAAGGTTCTCCGTGGGAGGTAATTCACCACTTTATAACGTGTTTTTATTGACGGGAAGCATAAAAAGGGGCAAAACAAAGTAAGTTGACGGCTCTACGCCCAACTAGTGCGCTATGCCAGACGCTAAAATACTGAGGCATCAGCCACACCAGATGCCAAAGTACTGAGGCGCTGGCTGGGTCCACTACAGGCGCTTCTCCAATGACCAAAGTATTGAGGTGCCAAGAGGGCGCTCTGCATGCCGCCGCGCCACCCTCACATCTCTCCAGTTTTTTTTCATGGGGCCCACCCAAAATTTCACACCTACTCCAGCCCAAATTCTACCTCACTTTCTCTCAAATATATAACCCTACCTCCCCCACCCCCACCCCCCACCCCACCCCTCAAATCCAAGTTCTCCAATCTCTACAAAAAAATCTTCTTTCCTCTCACTTTCTTCCCCAAAAATTGCCAAATCCTCCATTGTTTATACCCCCAAGATTTTCAAAACCACAATTCTCTCTTATTCAAGCAGCATTCTACGACCAACAAAGAAAAAACTCAACATTCCACCGCATTACTACCCACCCTACCACCCCCTCCCACACCAAAATGTTTTTCTTCTCTTTCCTCTAACTTTGTGGGTTTTCATGGCACCTAAAGGAAAAAATGTTGGAATTGGAGTGGGTAGCAAGAAAGAGGAAGGGATCCTCTGCATGAGCTTCTAGTTTGGCACCTACCAGATTGCCCCCTAAAAAATCAGTAAACATGCGGTGGAATATATTTGGGAAGATTGGTATGATTGCCACAAAAAGGTAAAAGTATATGGGCGATGAACATGTAAATGAGAGGTTGCAAACGGATATTTCCGAAGTTCATGTCATGTATATACATTGGGCATCCAATTTCCTTGACTAAGGTGAATGTAATTTAAGTCTTGTGCATGAATTCTATGCAAATTATAATACCAATCATTTGTTTAGAAAGGTGTTATTAGGGGTTGACTTATTTTGTTTATATTTTGTTTACTGTTGGAGCATGGAATGATTTTTAGGGTATCCTAATTGTGATCACAATGAATATAAAGAGATGAAGGAGAGGCCTCCATATAGGGATATACGACATACTCTTTGTGGTGTGAATTAAACTGCTAGGTTGGAATGAACTAAGGATACAGGTAGCCATGCTACTTTGCATTACATGCATTAAAATCAAGAGGTGTGTGTATGGATGAAATTGTGTTTAACACCTTGTTACCTTGTAAACACACCTGGGAGGTCACAAGGTAATGGGTAGTGCTAGTCTAGTGACTCATGAAAGGGCTACAAACTATTATGGGCGCAATTCTTCACTAACATATGATGAAGTTTTCTAATAATAAGAGATGATACTTTTATTATGGTAGCTGGCTAGCCCATTTTTACGTTCTTGGATTTCAAGGAGGAAGTTCATGATTTTTTCCTGCCTTGTGCTACCCACTTGGTATGTTATCTGGTTGATGAAACAAAAACTAAGGCACAAGATATTTCACATGGGCCAGTTTTGTCGACCGCGGATCGTCAAGAGAGGGATGATAGTTGGATACGTTGAATGTATGGTATGGCTAAACTGAAGTTGTGTATTGGTGGCCATCTTATCATACATGAATAGATGAATACATTGACTGAGAGTTACCCTCTAACGGACTGCACCATATACATATGTCGCATAGGACCGATGTTTCAAGAGCCTATTGATGATGACGATGCCACTACATATGAGAAGGATGAGATTGAGGATGATGGTACTGCTGATGATGAGGATGACACTGATATTTGTTATGTTGATATGACCTTAATGAATGTGGACTTTGCCAGAAATGTGGCTACTTCTGATTCAGATTGTGTGGCCTAGAGGCTGAAATGGAGTTCTCTCTAACTCTATAATACATGTTTAATTTGTTGAACCGGGGACATGCATTCTTTATGTGTGGGGTGGGAGATAAGATTTCTTATAAATTGTTTACTATTTTATTGAGTCTTTTTATATTTTTCAAGATGGGTTCCTCGACTTTTATTTTTGATTTTTTTAGCATAGTCCCATTGAACCTATTAAGACTAGATTGTTTTGTGTTTTCTTTTGTTCTAGTAATTTTAATTGATTGAGTCGTAGAGTTATGGTAGAAGTGAATGTTTCCAATGATAGATGAATGAAGACCGTCTTATGGAAAATTAGTCATAGGTTGGTAGTTTGTGTAGCTGGACCTTTGGTACTTTAAAATCTTGCCTAATAGTTAGCTAGATTTTATGGTTAGTTAGCACGTGAATAATTACTAACTTTGAGACACACATGTGTTCGTTTTTTTTTTACTCTAAAGTGATAAATTTGGTCTTAATTATGTTAGAAGGTTATTTGTATGAGCATCCTAATATGTTTATGTCCTTGGGTGTATATCATGATGTCGTGTGTGGTAAGTATTGTCTTGTTTTACACAAAGCTTCATCTAGAACTTTCCATATGGGTGCTTAACAAATAACTTATATGAATTATGGAATAGGATAGAGGCGTTTCTTTAAAGATCTAATTCAGTTCTCTTTTGTGCCTCAAAAATGATTATCCTTAATGAAGCCTCGTTGAGTTTCTTAGCCTACAATTCTTCTATTAACTATATAATGAGCCGAATCCCTTTTGTTGATACCACTCCTTTGTTTGATCCAAATGTCCTTAGTTCCCTATGCATATAAGAAAGGGTAACATAAAGGGTAGAAGTGACGCATGGTGGGATGTCTTATGTGGTGAAAATACCTCATGATTAAATTGCATAAGCACATGTTATGCTTTATAATAAGAAAAATATGCTTGAATAATGAACATTTTCAGAAAGTTCTTAAATATGTAAAGGTTAAAGATTAAAAGGTGAATAAAGAGCGATTATAAAGGTGTGAACCAAAGAAGAGAAAAGTGGGTGAAGTTGTCCAAGTAATAAATCAAGTGTGTTAAAGAGGAGTAGTCACTAAATGTATCCTAAATACACCCTCCATATCCCAATTCTACCCATTGTAACTAACATCCTCACTACCATTTTCACTCAGGTTTCTTCCTACAAATGGGAAAAACAATAACACCAAACAACAATCTACTACAACTAAACAAATTCACAAACTAACTTCTCAAATTGAATTCCTACCTACCACTGCCTAACAGTACCATCATTTTTTATAATGTAACACCCCAAAAATATTTTGAGCTAAGACTTAAACCATATTTCGTAATGAGTAAGTTTTTTCCGCGGAATTTAAAATTCTTTAGTATTAAGTTCATGTCACTAGATGTAGCACCTTGATTTCTAGAAAGAACTAAATTTGAAAGAGCAAAATCTTAAATTTTGCAAGTTATGCTTAAATATGAGTTTTAGGTCAAATTCAAATGATCATAACTGTCAGTAAGGAATGACATACTTGTTCTATAAGATTCCTTAGAAAATATCTTTGATTATATTTCCAACGTCATCAAGTTCTCTAATTTTTGAGTTCGGATAAGTGAGATATGGCCTTTTGAAGTTAGGTTATCCAGCTAAAGAAAGTTATCAAAAATCGTAACGGGTATTTTGGCCTTTACCTTACCCAATCAAATTTAATTTATTTTTAGTAATATTTAAGGGGTATAATCCTATTAGGTTCAGTTTTATAATCCTAATATACGCCTAGAGTTTTAGTTGAGAGTTCAAGAAGAGAAAAGAAGAGAAAGGAGGAGAGGATCAAGCGTTCGTCGAGATTCTTTCGAGTTGTAGCAGAGTTTTGCCATGGGTTTGATACCTAAGAGGTATGTAAGATTCCATAGGGTTGGTTTAGTTCACCCACATGTCAATCATGTTATTTTAAGTTAAATTTCATTCTTGAGTTGAAAGATTAGAGTTTTTGATGAGTTCTTGATAGGTGTTCTTGAAGTTCATTCTAATTTTTTTGGTGTTGGGGTTTTGATATTTCTTGAGATGAAATTTAGTAATTTGAGTGTTTTTTGAGTATATTATAGTGTACATAGTTTAAGTAATCTAATCCAAGTGATATGGGAAAGAACTGTTCGAATTTAGGCGAGTTAGGGTGAGAATACGAGCAAGTAAATTTGTCAAATTTTCTGAGTAGGGGCCTTGCGCGATGCGCCAAATAGAGCGCCACAAACCCACCTCTAAGTTTAAGGGCTGGCTCCGCGAGTCACCCATGGTGCCAGGGTCGCCGGCCCCATCCATTTTTTTGTTGGTTGCCCCGTTTAAGTTCATTTAAAGTGCACTTTCACTCCTTTTCGGTTCTAACAATCTAAGCTTCTTCTAAAAACCTAAAATCATTCCTAAAATGATAATTATGAAATCATAATTCAAATTTAAGGTAGAGTTGAGAGTTAAGTTTTGTGAATTCTTTCGAACATTCTAAGAAAGTTCCTTTGAGTCCTTTTGTGGAGTATTCCACCACTTCTAGTAACTTGTTTCAAGACTTGAGCAAGTGAGTATGCGAATGAATAGAATAAATTCATGAGTATACCTTTTCATCATGAGATCCTCCATGTCATGAACAAAAACTCTTGAATTCATAATTCATATTCACGAGAGAGTTAAGAATAGAGTTCAAGAAAACTTTTAAGTTCAATTGTGAATTCATTGAGATGCATCCTTGATGCGAACTAAGTTTTGAGTAAGTAAAAATAGAATGAGAAGATTCATATACATGAGTTCCATGTAGTATATAGACCTTCGATCCGAGTAGTTCATGCCCATAAATTCCGCATGGACTCCACAAATTTAGTATCTTTGAGAGGAGTAAAATCTTCAAGTTCTAAGTCTAGAGTAATAAGTTTCTAACACATTTGAGTTTATATTTCTAACGATGGGACTATACCATGTTACCCATGAAGTCCTTGAGTTGAATTGTTCATCCTCATAATTCTACATAAACCCTATAAGTCGAACAGTCTAGAGATGAGAAGTGTCTTTAAGTCATTGAGTTAAGATCCGCATTAACCCTCAAAGTTGAACATAATGAAATCACCTATAAACATGTGATTACGAACCTTGAATCCATAATTCAATTCAAGGAAAGTTAAGATCAAAGTCAAGAGAAATTAAGAGTCAAGTCTAAAAGTTACGAGCAACTCGAAGTAAAGTTTAAAAAGTTTTAAGAAATCTTTCACAAACGTTTTCACTTTGTTTTAAAGAATTAAATTTCATGTTGAGTAAAGAGTAAAGAGTAAAAATTGAAGTCATCTCTTTAAAGAAGTATATGGGGACTATGTATTCCCAAAGAAGTTTAAAATGTTTTCACATTTGAGAAAGAAAGGGAACATCGATTTCAATAGAGATTTAACATCCATTTCAATAGAGATTTAAGGTATGTTTTGAGTAATTATATCAAACCAAAGAAAGAATTGGTTTTAAAAACATATGAGCTAAGTATATTTTTGGGAGTAGATTGAGTACCGATGTGGGAATGCGAATTCATATTAACTCAAGTATCCATAAACCTTATAGTCATCATGGGTATTAAAGAATCATACTTTTTAGATGATCAATTAACTTAAGCTAGTGGATCCTCTAAGTTAAGATTTCTATATGACGACAAAGTATAGGACAGTTCTGGCAGCATGGGTAAGACGTTGTATCACCCCTTAGTCTCATAGTTGTGGTTGTCGATTAGAGAAACTCTCACGGTAGTAATTGCATGGTTTCTCAAGGGGTTCATCTTAGTATGAATAGGGGTATGAGACTTCAAGCATGAATTGCACAAGTAAACTTTGAGAGATAGCATAGTACGTCTTTTATGATATAATGGTTATGAGATGACATCATGTTTTTAAACAGATTTTCTTTATGTTCAACTTGTTTTAAACTACTTTATATTGAAATGAGTTCAGTTAAGTATCAGGAGTTGAGTATTTTGAGTTGAGTACCTTAAGTTGAGTATCTTGAGTTGATATGTGCTTTATTGAGTTGGGTATCATATCTTTGAAGTTGAGTATCTAATCTCTGAGTTTAGTATCTTATCCTGGAGTACTTCTGAGTTGAGTTAGTTGAGTATTTTTTAGTATTCCTTGAGTTGAGTAAGTTTGAAAAGAGGTAAGTATGTTTCATTTTTATCAAGTTCAAGCTTATGTTTTATGCTTTAAAATTCCTTTTACGTGCTCTTACATTCCATGTCATTACAAAAAAAAGGGTCATTTTGTGGAGGGTTTTTTTATCGATTTATGGGAGTTTTTGACCCACACAAAATTAATTGAGGCGGTTTTAGAAATTTCCACAATTACCTATGCCATAATCGCACTTGTGACGGTTTAATAGAACCTCCATTACGTCTGCCAAAAAATGAATTTGCAATTTGTGGTGGTTTTTAAAATCAGTTTGTGGTAATTCGTAACCTCTTAAATATGACTTTAAAATCTTAATAACCACACTCTACAAGAGTTTTAATAACCCACACAATATAGTCTCAATATCTTATTTAATTCTTTTTAAAGGGTTTTTACCAATTATTATTATTTTACCCTCCCTAGGAGCTCCCACCCCTTTTGCTCCCTTGGTGACTCGAACTCGCAAACCTACTCCTACCCCTTTTGCTCCCTTGGTGACTCGAACTCGCAACCTTTGGGTTGGAAGTGAGGGGTGCATACCATCCAACCAACTCCCTCTGTCATTAAGAAACTTGAGTTATGCCATTTATAATATAGACTACATTTAAAATATTCAAGTTACAAAATAACATAAATCTTAATTTATGACAAATTGATACAATTAGTAACTATGTTTGATAACTTAAAGTTCAAAACTTTAACAAGTGATTTGAGATCATACTAATGTAAAAAAGGTAATATAGTAATTTGATTGTACTGATTTGAGTTTATTATTTCTGTTTCATATTTTACTTCATTGTAACAACACCATATATTCTTTAACACAATAATATATTGTTGATATAGTATTAGATGAATTTCACATTTTAATAAATTTATATTCATTGATTTTTAGATAAAGACAAATTTATACATTCATATGTAAAAATAATCTTATAACTATATAGTAATTGGATCTTAATAGAACATCCTAATATTTAAACGTGTATTTAAAGTCAAATATTATAATTTAAATGCACAACTTAATTATATTTATATTTTAACATCTTAATCTTATTAAAATAAATGATAGCTAAATCATCTCAAATGATTCTCATTATAAAGTCAAAATGTGCTACTAGTACATTATCGTGAAGGTTGTTATTTTTTAATCTTACCTAATCTTGTATGGCTTTACATCCAACATCCACTTCTTTGAATTATTCGTCGCATGAAAATATATTAAACTTTAACGACCTTGTGCTTATTATCATATAATTGTCATCATATAAATTTACCTTTACTTTATATATATATATATATATATATATATATATATTTTTATATATATATATATATATATATATATATATCACATAAGACCTCAATAAATTTTTATTTTAAACATTCAATTACAAATTATATGAGTAACATTTTCAT
Organism: Solanum lycopersicoides; assembly: GCA_022817965.1. Classification (NCBI taxonomy): domain Eukaryota; kingdom Viridiplantae; phylum Streptophyta; class Magnoliopsida; order Solanales; family Solanaceae; genus Solanum; species Solanum lycopersicoides. The sequence continues at coordinate 59,255,733 of CM040625.1, read as the reverse complement.
CTATTATTTCATTCTCTTGAAAGAATGAACCTAAATATCTAAATTGTTTGTACTTTGATACCGCAATTCAATTTACAACTTAATTTGCTCTTCTCATGCTACTTAAACATGCAATGCATATAATCAGTTGTATTTCTACTTTCCATGATTACCTTGTTTTCTAAAGTGTTTTATATATTTCAAGTGTTTTTATTTATTTCTTATTTTGTACAAGTGTAACAAATTGTAATGAATTGTGGGATTTACAAAACTTCACATTTTGATGTAATTTGCAGAGGTTATCACAAACCTCCACAATAAAACCGCTACAAATTATAATAAATTGGAGCGTTCACAAAACCTCACAAATTGGTCAATTTGCAGAGGTTATCATAAGCCTCTACAGTAAAACCGTCACAAAATAAATTATATCCCATAGGTTAAAATAAATGCTACAAAATGATTTTATAGTGGCCTGCATCTTCTCATGATGCAGACACATGTATTTAGGAACATATACAGGAGCTTCGTTGATACATCCGAGAGTTTGAGTTAGCTATGATGAGCCTCTTTGCTTCTGGAGGGTTTCATTTACTTTTTAGTTTAGCTAGGATGTCGTGGGTCTTATCCTGACTTTTATCTTTGTCATTTAGAGGCTTCATAGATACTCAGTATAATTGAGAAGTATGTATTATTCATTTATTTTATTATATGTTTTAAAGACTTAATCTTATTTAATGGCGAGGTGAATATATTATTTTTATTCTAAGTTGTTCATTTGAGTTAATGTTTTGCAAAGTAGAGTTTATTGAATTTTATTTCATTGTTTTTAATCATTTGCTTGTTTAAGTTAGTCTTACGCTTGTAGTCAGCCAAGATGAGGGTTTGCTTGGGGATCAGCAATGGTTCTTGAGTGTCGGCCACGTCGAGGGTGTAGACTTGGGTTGTCAAGAACTTGGTATCGGAGAATAGAGTTCAAGAGTCCTAGGGTGTATATGAAGTCGTGTCAAGTAGGATCTTATTTATGGTTTTGAAATCCCTACATCTATAAATGAGGGATTGCAAACATTTAAGATAAGTTTCCCATCTTTCATACTATTCATCGTGCAATAAAGCTAAGTCATAGAGATTTATCCATACTCATGTGTTTCTCAGAATCATTCGACTGTCCATCATACTAGAGGTGTTTGAAAAGAAGACTTTTTTCTTTGTCGGTGAGTTATTCGTAGCAAGAGTTTTAAGGAAGTCATGAGACTCTACAGGGGCTTAAGAGAAGTCCAAGAGTAAGTTAAGTGTTCAGTTTCAGAGTAATGCACTCATATTCACATGCATCATACGTTTGAGTTAAAAGTGAGTTGTACTTTTTCCTTAAGCCTTGTTTCAGCTGAGATCCTTATAAGGAGGTATATTTAGAGCTTGGGTAGTATTTTAAACTAAAAAGGTAGCGTGAGTTACGAGATAATGTGAAGTAGTAGTGAAAGAGTCCAGAGTTAGAAAAAAGTATGTTGAGGCTTAGTTATCTAAGTAAAGTAGATGGTGTTTTGGCAAACTATGTCATTATAGTCATGCACCTAGTAAGATAATAATGAAGAGTTTTCCCCTTATGGGTAGATTAAGAAGTGATGAGTTGTGAAGATTCCTTCATAGAAGGCAAAGTGTATTGTAGCTAGAAAAGAGCTTGTGGCGATGTGTCATTGTGTTAGTAATGACCAAGTGTAAGTGGTGAATAGAAGAGCAAGAGTATTCATGAGGTGATAGCTCTAAGCTAGGCTTATGATCTTTCAGGGAGAACCTATAATATTCAAAGTGTTATAGAACTAATTAGGCAATGATGTATAGTGAAAGAGTGAATAGTACTCAAGTTTTGAATGGAAATGTGATGGTAAATATTATGTTTGCAGACTATGAGATGAGGATTGACTATTTGTCATGAATTTTTAGTGGGACAATGATTGTTAACTTCTAGTAGTTTTAAGTTAGTATATTAAGCAAGCACTCATATGGATATTCAGGTTTAATAGTAAACATTAAGCTTAAATTTGAGATGCTTGACATGATCAACAGAATACTAACATTGGGGTGATGATGTTAGTCTTGAGATTTGATCATGTAGACTTCACATAGAGTAGGTGAGGAATTGATATGTTACTACAATGAACGTGAGTAGTACAAGTGAGATACCCTAACCTTTAGATAAGGGAAGAGATGTGTGGCTAAGTCACAAGAGTAACAATAGCATTAAGAGGTGTGCCGAGATGGTATGTCAGCAGATGAGGTTCCAATTAAGTTATAATTTTTCGTGTGTGCCTATATAGCATAATTGAGTTGTCAATATGGAATAAGTCCATAGCTATCAAGTCCTAGCTTTAGACTAAAGGGGGAGATGATAAGATGAGAAATAGAGTCAAGTGTTCAAAATTTCTTAAGGAGCTGGGTAGTAGGAGTCCATGGAGTTGTTAGAGTAATAAGCTTGAATGTGGTGGTAAAAGTAATAGTTCAAGATGAGATTCTCCATAGAGAAGTATAGAATTCGAACTTAAGGATTTCAGTTAATCTTGAATATAGTAAGAGAAGACCATTAGAATCAAACCTTAGTAAGAGTAACCCTATTCTATACCCAGTTCAGTTGTCATTCGAGGACGAATGATCCCAAGGGGAGATAATGTAACACCCTTTATTAGTGAGTAAGTTTTTTCCAAGGAATTTAAAATTTATTCAGTATTAAGTTCAGGTCACTAGATGTAGCACCTTTATTTCTAAAAAAAACTAAATTTGAAAGAGCAAAACCTGAAATTTTGCAAGTTATGCTTACGTGTAAGTTTAGGTCAACTTCAAATGCTCAAAACCAACAGTAAGGAAGTAGATAGTTGTGATACTAGATACCTTAGGAAATATCTTTGAATTATCTTTCCAACGCACTGAGTTTGCTAATTTTTTATTTAGAACTAGTGAAATATGGTCTTTTAAAGTTAGGTTGTTAAGTTAAGGAAAGTTAGCCGAAAATAGTAAGGGGTATTTTGGTATTTTCCTTACCCAATCAGATTCAACTCATTTTTAGTAATATTTAAGAGGTATAATCCTATTAGGTTCAGTTTTATAAACCTAATATACGCCTAGGATTTTAGTTGAGAGTTCAAGAAGAGAAAAGAAGAGAAAAGAGGAGAGGATCAAACGTTCGTCGGGATTCTTGCGTGTTGTTGCGGATTTTCGCCATGGGTTTGATCAAGTATGTAAGCTTCCATAGGTTTCAGTTAGTTCACCCACACGCCAATCATGTTATTTTCAGCAGAATTTCATTCTTGAAGTTGAAAGATTAGAGTTCTTGATGAGATCTTGTTAGGTGTTCTTGAAGTTCATTCTAAATTTTGTTTTGTTAGGGTTTTGATGATTTCTTGAGATGAAATTTAGTAATTTGAGTGTTTTTTTAGTATATTAGAGTGTACTTAGTTCAAGTAATCGAATCCAAGTGATTGGGGAAGGAACAGTTTGATTTTAGGCGAGTTAGGGTGAGAATCGCCCCAAAACCACCTCTGAAGTTTAAGGGTTGGCTCCCCGCACCACCCATGGCGTCCAGAGCCACCCATGGCGTTTGGGTCGCCGGCCCCATCCAATTTGTCGTTGGTTGCCCCATTTGAGTTTGTTTAAAGTGCACCTTCACTCCTTTTCGATACTAACTAATCTAAGCTACTTCTAAACACCTATAATCATTCCTAAAATGATCATAACCGTGAATTCAAAATTCAAATTCAAGGTAGAGTTGAGAGTTAAGTTTTGTGAATTCTTTCAAACATTCTAAAACAGTTCGTTTGAGTCCTTTTGTGGAGTCTTCAACTGCTTCTAGTAACTTGTTTCAAGACTGGAGAAAGTGAGTATAAGAATGAAGAGAATGTATTCATGAGTCTACCTTGTCATCATGATATCTTCCATGTAATGAATCAAAACTCTTGAATTCATAATTCATGTTAAAGAGAGATTTAAGAATAGAGTTCACGAAAGCCTTTAAGTTAAATTGTGAATTCTTTGAGATCCATCTTGGATTCGAACTAAGTTTTGAAGAAGTAAATAAGAGAATGATAAGAGTCATATACATGAGTTCCATTTAGTATGTAGACCTTCTATTTGAGTCGTTCATGCCCATAAATTTTGCATGAACTCCACAAATTTAGTATCTTCGAGAGGAGCAGCATCTTCAAGTTCTAAGTCTTGAGTAATAAGTTTCTAACACATTTCAGTTTATATTTTAATCATGGGACTATACCATGTTACCCTGGAATTCTTTGAGTCGAATTGTTCATCCTCATAATACCACATGAACCCTACAAGTCGAACAATCTTGAGATTAGAAGTGTCTTTGAGTCCTTGAGTCCTTGAGTTGAGTAGTTCATGCTCATAATTTTGCATGAACCATCCAAGTTGAACATCATGAAATCATCTATAAACATGAGATGATGAACCTTGAATCCATAATCCAATTCAAGGAAAGTTAAGATCAAAGTCAAGAGTAGTTAAGAGTCAAGTCTAAAAGTTATAAGCAAGTCAAAGTAAATTTAATTATGTTTCAAAAGTCTTTCACAAACGTTTTGATTTTGTTTTAAAGACTTAAAGTTCAAGTTTAGTAAAGAATAAAGAGTAAAGATTTAAGTCATCTCTTTAAAGAAGTATATGGGGACTATGTATTCCCAAAGAAGTTAAAAATGTTTTCACATTTGAGAAAAATAGGGAACATCGATTTCGATAGAGCATTTAAGAAAAGTTTTTGAGTAATCATCTCAAACCAAAGAAAGAATTGGTTTTGAAAACAGATGAGCTAAGTATATTTTTTGGAGTAGTATTGAGCACTGATATGCCTAGTTCATATTAACTCAAGTCTCCATAAACCATGTAGTCATCATGGGTATTAAAGGATCATACTTTTTATATGATCACTTAGATTAAGCTAGTGGATCCACTAAGTTAAGAGTTATATGATGGCTAAGTATAGGACAGTTCTAGCAACATGGGCGAACGATGTATCACCACTTAGGCTCATTGTGGTAGTTGTCGGTAATATAAACTCCCACAGTAGTAATTGCATGGTTCCTCAAGGACTGGTTAGTATAAATGGGGGTATGGGACTTCAATCATGCATTGCACAAGTAGACTTTGAGAGGGAGCATGGTATGTCTTTTATGATATTATGGTTATGAGATGACATCATGTTTTTAAACATATTTTCTTTATGTTGCACTTGTTTTAAACTACTTTATATTGAAATGAGTTCAGTTAAGTATTTTGAGTTGAGTATCTAAGTTGATATGTGCGTTATTGAGTCGAATCTCATATCTTTAAAGTTGAGTATCTAATCTCTAAGTTAAGTATCTTATCATTGAGTACTTTTGAGTTGAGTAAGTTGAGTAGTTTTTAGTATCCTTGAGTATTTCTTGAGTTGATTAAGTGTGAAAAGAGGTAAGTATGTTTCATTTTTATCATGTTCAAGCTTATGTTTTATGATCTTGAACTCTCATTACATACTCATACATTCCACCTACTGAGCCATTTGACCTGCATATTTTGATGATGCAGACACAGGTATTTAGGAACATCAACAGGAGCTTCATTGATACATCCGAGAGTTCGAGTTAGCTATGGTGAGCCTCCTTGCTTCCAGAGGATTTATTTAATTTTTATTTTAGCTAGGATGTCGTGGGTCTTGTCCTGACTTTCATCTTTGTCATTTGGAGGCCTGATAGATAGTCAGTATAGTTGAGATGTATTATTCCTTTATTTTATTAAATATTTTAAAGACTTAATCATATTTAATGTCGAGGTGATTATGTTATATTTATTCTAAGTTGTTCATTTGAGTTAAAGTTTTGCAAAGTTGAGTTTATTGAATTTTATTTAATTTTAATAATCATTTGCTTGCTTAAGTTAGTCTTCCGCTTGTAGTCACCCAGGATGAGGGTTCGCTTGGAGACCACAAAAGGTTCTTGAGTGTCGGCCACGTCAAGGGTGTAGACTCTAGTCGTGATAAACTTGGATCAGAGCATACATTTCAAGAGTCCTAGGGTGTCTATAAAGCCGTGTAAAATAGGATCTTATTTATGGTTTTGAGGGCCCTACTTCTACAAATGAGGGAATGCAAACATTTAAGATAAGTGGTACGCTTTAATTATACTTCCCTAAAAAAGTATAAGCGGTCGTATCAAGTAAAGAACCCAATTGTAAGGTTGGGGTCGATCCCACGAGGAAAATGATTTAGACTTACCTTTAATCTACGATTACGTCTATTTAGTCAAGTCCTTTCCGAAAACAGTTAAATAAAAGGGGGGTTTTGTGTAACAAAAATGTTCAATAATTTCTAAGTAAACAAGTAGCACTATTAAAACTTTGGTCTTTATCAAGTGATGAGAGAAACTAGGGCGTAAGTGTTCTCCATAGGTTCATAACGCAATAATCCTAGTTATAACAACTTTTTCCTAGTGTCTTGCATGCAAAGTGGTAAGTTATGTATCTCTAATTCCTTGGTCCGGCAACTAGAGAATTTCACCCCGTACCTTGGTCTGGCTACGTGTGTTGAATTACTAACCCTTACCTTTACCTCATATTAAGCATCATATTCAATGTATGGCTAAGTTACTACTTCGCACCAATTGAGACTAGCCTATTAGATAGAGTATACTAAATCTATGTTGATAATTCTTTTCCTATTAACTACCTCCTTGGTCCGGCAAGTAGAAATAGGGCAAGTTCTAACGCGTGCACTCGTTAAAAAGAATTCTAAACGAAAGACTTATCAATACATGCAAGAACCTATTCTCGAATTGTTATTTAGCTAGTTTTATCTTGTTAAGTACCCATGGTTCCCACAACCCTAGTTGTGGATTTAGTTACCCATGCTTAGAATTTCATAATTCATGGTTGTTAAACAAGAATTCATGTACTTACTTTGACAAGTTTGAAGAAAATCCAGAAATATCACTTGAATTAACGAAAATATTGTAAGAATCGATTCCGGAAACTTGAAGTAATTCACAAAATCCAAAGTTTAACTTCCTATAACAAGAGTATGAAAAATAGTAAAAAGTCTAACCCCAAAAACGAGGTTTTTAACCCTATTTAAAATAATAAAGTCCTAAATTAAAAGGAGTTCTAACTAAGGAAAATTTGTCCCAAAACGCATCTTCAGTCAACGACCCAACTGACGGTCCGTCGATGGAACAACGGACCGTCGACTGCCTCCATCGGTCCACACTTAACTTTTTCTTCAGCCTTCACTTTTGCTTCCTTTCTGTTACAATCGACGGACCAATAGCACGGTCCGTCGTCTCACTTACGGTCCGTCGATGCCTCTGTCCTTCCATACTTAGTGATTTCTTCAAGTCGGGTACTGGAACTACTCTCTGTTAGAAATGACGGTTTGCCATGACGGTCCGTCGATCAGTCGACGGACCGTCGATCCTTCTATTGCCCTTCACTTGGTTAGATTTCCCCGAGTTGATTCCAAATGCTTGAACCTCCAGTCGACGATCACCACCTACGGACCGTCGATGGCTTCGTGGGTCATCACTTCTGCACTGATTTCAGCACAGTCTTCTGCATTTCCATTTTGGACAGCTTTCCTGCAAACACAGATAAAAATATATTAAAATTAGTACAAAAAGGCCTTAGACACACACTAAACTTAAGGAAAAGCATTGAAAGTACCGTGAAACCACGGTACATCAACACCCTCAACTCAAATTCGTTGTTTGTCCTCAAGCGACGCACTATGACTCACCCCAACACCTTTGTACAAATGTATACTTTTTTAAGCTTTCGCAATCATATGGCTATCAACCCGACTATTTTCATTGCTTTGATGCATGATTTCACTCTTAGGATCACTAGGCTCATTCATGTGGATCAGACCATGACACAGACTCACCACGCCGACACCTCTATTCTTTTATCTCTCACAAAGGCACCAACTTTCCAATATTGCAACTAGTGTTCTCACTTCAAAAGATATCCTTCTTTTTCGCTCAGTGATTTCAAATTTGGGTATAAGGATCATTAGTCAACACTCACGCTCAAAACAACTTCATACCTAGTTGGTACTTGTCGCCATAGGATTGCCCTTATTTTCACTGCTTAAGTTCATCATATTAGACTCTTAGGATAACGATAGGACTTTCTTGGCTTGTAACGTAGGATCAGGGTCAAGTATGGTACATATGGATACATTTTAGTGACTTGTTGCCCTCCTTGACATTACGGTTAAGCATCCTACCTCTTTGATTGTCTATTATGCCCTACTCTTCCTTTTCTTGTATTCTTTGCCTTGTTTTCTCCTTTCTTCTCCTTTTGTGCCAATGACTCTTCTTTTAAACACTTCTTTTATTTTTATTTTTATTTTATTTTTTAAATTCTTCACTTTCTTTCTACTTTGATTGAGTCACTTTTCTTTTCACTATTTCTTTTCTTTTTCCTTTCACATTAATCCTTTCAACCCCCCTTTTCGTACCTTTACTCATAGTAGCCACCCTCAACTCATGGATTTGCCATGAGTTGAGGTACACAATACCCAAGTTTGGGTCAGGGCAAAGACGAGATCGGTTTCTGCATTAGCCACCCTCAACTTATGGCCTAAGTTGAGGTGCACATGTCCAAGGACCAGGGCCAACACATTATACCCAGAAAAGGTTTGTTGGGGTAGAAAAGAAAGGTTCATTGTAAGCTCAAGATATTTGGATCAAACAGGGATTAATTTCATTTGGTTTTCTTTCATTTAGGCTAAAAGTTGGCTAATTTGAACAAGGGCCTATGATCATTTCCTAATTGACTAACACCGATCACTTTTGCAGGACTAACCGGGCAAGTTCTAGCTAGCTACCAACAATGGACTATTCAACTTTCCTCACACTCTCTTAACACCTTATTACCCTACCAGATTATCAGACACCTAGTTCGAGTTTAGATTGAGGGTCATGCAATGGTGTATCTCTATGTCATGCTTAGATCCAACACATTCACATTCACTAGGCCTAATCATGCAAGCATTCTCTTTAGAACGGGATATCATTGTATTTAGCCATCATGCTTCAGATTTCACATTCATACTTTGTACAAGATACTAAACAGGTCAGTTCAACAGTAAAATAAACAGTCTCTTGGGGCAAAAGAACACAGGCAAGAAAACCCCAAGAGAGGATCGTGAGTTGGGCTACTAAGACTTCACCCTAACACTCACTTTCCATTTACCCCACCCCCAACAAGAAAGCATGCAATTGTCCCCAATGCATAAGAAATATAATAATAAGGTGGTAGGTGAAGCAAACCTGAGGCGCATAGCGCCGAAGATCAACAAGCAGGCGGGTACGGTTGCCCAGAATCCGCTCCATCAGTAGTAGGGACACCATCAGTAGTGTCCGCAGCAATGTCTGCACCCTCAGTGATGCTCCTCTCAACAACCTCAAGCCTGGAGCTAGACGCCCCAGCAGCCAACTCACGAGCCCTCATCTGTCGGGCCTCCTCATCTACCAAAGAATCTATCCTCGCAGCCTCCATCTCAGTGCGCTCCTTCTTCCTAGCCCGAGCCTCCTCACTCTCTCTGGACCGGTGCCTCTTGGCATGCTCACGTGGCGGAGGCGGTGGCGCAGTAGTTATCTGGAATAGTGCACTAAGCACCATATCCTCAGCAGGCTCCGCAGGTGTGGCCTCAGGCTCAGGTACCCGCACATCCAGAATGGCATCCACATCAGCCCTCAAACTCGCCACAGCAGCCTGGAGAGTAGTCAAATCAATAGTAGGGGCTGGCCGAGCGAGAACTCTCAACTCAAACGCATCAAGGCGCTGGTGGACTACCAGAATCTTCGTCTCAGTCTGCTAGAAATCTTCTTCTCGATCCGATCCTCCGCCTCAGCAATAGACCTCTGCATCCAAGGCTGGATATGATGCAGCAATGTGTCCATCTGGGCCTCTAACTTCTAGACCCTAGCAATCGGGACCAATGCTGCTGATGGTGTAGATCGGGAGGAACTCGGTGCTCCACTAGTGCCTGGGGCAAACTCAACCGGGGTGGTGTCGGTAGGCTCGGATGTAGCCTGATCAGCCCCTTGGGCTTGCTCAACCGTGTCCGCCAAGTTCTCACCTTGGGCTGCACTTCCACTTGGGCCCTCTGTTGGGTGCCGCCTCATTGGCCTCATCCCGGATGAGACCGATTTACACTGTCCCAGTAGGAGTCTTGAGAACATCAATGTGACAAATGGGCACTCGAGCAGACCTGCTCAACTCAAAAATCATACAGGGAAAGGGGTAAGTGGTCGAGGCCTTAAAGGCCCTCTCATGGATGACTGTCAGCAACAGCCTCGGAAAATCAACCTCGAACCCCGCAACCATAGCAGCAACCAAGACTGCTCTATCCTATGTGAGAATGTTGTCAGTGGCTGTGGGGGATAGGCAGTGGCGGACGAATAGCCAGATGAACTTGGCAGCAAATGTGAGGTTGGCCTTCTTGATAAGGCCTCTGTGCTCCAGCACCCAGTCTGCACCCTCACGATCTACGAAAATGTGTTGGTCTATCGACCTCTTGGTGGTCTCTCTCACAACCTTGTCTCACTGGAAATGGCCCTCCTTAATCAGTTTCCAATGGTAGTCAAACTCGGGGGTGAGAGGGTCCCTGGTGACATCTGTATCAGCACCGCATAAGAAACGGCAAATGGTGGGCAAAGAGATATCCACCCTACGGCCACGGACTCGAACATTGGTGAGTTGTGCCTGTTTGGCGGGATTAGACCGCCTATCCAAAGAAGCCCAGAGATTTGCTACATACGAAGCGTAGAACTCTCGCGCCACCTCCTCAGTGTAGCGTCCCATGCTTCTAGCTATTCACTCGAGCTGATGGTGGGTGAAGAGATCATGTATAGTAGGGACCGTGTGAAGACTCCCTGTAAGAAACCGCTGCTCGACTGTCAGAGTCCGAGTCATGACCCCCTTATCATTGAGCAGCTTAGCATCCCTGTAAACCTGGTATTAGCCTTCTATGCACCACCGGTTGGGCTGATCAGAAACCGGTGTAGGGACGTCGAACTGGGGTGCTGGAGCAAAATCTGCACTATCGGCCTCATCAGACGAGGTAGAGTGGGCAGGTGCAGCAGGAACAGTGGCACTATGCGATCCTGAAGAGTGGGCCGACTCAGACCCAGAAGCCTCCTCGGAGCCAGACGCTCTCTCAGAACCCGCGGTAGACCCAGACGGTGTGCCAGTCAGTGTACGCTCCTCATCAGACTGGGAGGCAGTGACTACGCCAGACGCCAACTTCTTGGGCGTGCTCCGAGAGGTCCTAGCAGCAGGTGTCGGTGTCTTGGTTCCTGGTGGCACGTATTCGGGATCAGTCTCATCGTACGACGAACCAATCACCAACCATCGTAAAGGGGCGACGGACTTGGATCATCTTCGAGAGTAGAAAATATCAGGCTTGGGGGCATTTGTACCTGCAAAGGAGGGTTATTAGTTCCAGTATAATCATTCAACACACACAAAAAATCAAACACCAAAGTTGAAACACAAAACACAGTGAAGTGCAAGACTGCAGAAATGAACGACGAGCACTATCGACGGTCTGTCGATGGAATGACGGTCCGTCGATAGGGTCCGTCGGTGGACACTTAGACAAAATTTTAGAAAGCTTTAGAGACAAAGGTTCTCTTAGAAACGAAGGACGTGCAGGACGGTCCGTCGATGAATCGACGGACCGTAGTCCACTTCCGTTGTTCCAGAGTTAAACTAGGTCGAGGTGTGGCTATCGACGGACCCCATCGGCGGTCCGTCGATTGACCGACGGTCCGTAGACGGGATCTTGTACTGTCGGTCAGAGACAGATTTGGTTATACACCCTTTTCACCCCACACATACACAAATTCAAGCATATCAATTAACAATATGTTCTATAGCAAACAATCAACAATTTCGTCTTTCCTAGGGCTTTGATTATTCTAATTTTGATCCTAGATTCTAAGATACTCTCAAGCCCTAAGTCGGAAAACCACAAATCACACAACATTCATAGTTCATTTTGACAGTAGCACCCCTAACCCATTCACTTTCCATCATTCGAAGGGACAAGGGACCCAAGTTTAACAAGTTAATCATGCAATTTTGTCCCGAAGTCAAGACCCACATACAATTTCATCATTTTCGCATGCTAATGAACAAGAATTCATTGAGCGGATGAGAATGGCATACCTGTATGCTATAGTGGAGTGAATGTGAGGAAGAACTTTGTGACAACAACCACTGAGCCCGCCTTCGAACACCGACCGGAAAAATGGAAGAGGGATGGGGAATTTGGGAGAGAAGGGTGTGGGAGTTTATGATATAGTGGAGAAGATGAGGGAATGAGAGATCAGAGAGAAATTATGGTGGCTTAAATGTGTTAGTGAGTGGGGGAGTAAGGGAATAAGGGGAGGGAAACGGTTGGGAGAATTTGAAAAGGTGGGGGTAACTGAAAAGTATAAATTCATTATATAGCCGGCCGGGTCGGGTCGGGTCCTTGGATATGGGAACTTATGATTCCCCGTCGACGGACTGTAAGTCAATCAACGGTCCGTCTACTGCTCCGTCGATTGTTCCCTAACTTAGACAATATTGAAAAATAAACCTGGGATCCACGGACCCCATCGACGGTCCGTCGATGGGACGACGACCCGTCGATTGGTCCGTCGATCAGTGCACCAGACTAATTTCTGCAGATTTATGGTGATTTCGTCCCTGCACATTTAGCACTCAACAAGCCATTCTTTTTGTGTTTTCTGGACACTTTTTTTTTAGACACGGACCCTAAACTACTCTCTAGCCAACATACTTAAAAGAAATAAAAGAAAATTTACACAGGACAATAAGTAAAAATCGAAATAATGCGACTATTCTACTAAGACAAGAAAAACCTAGTTTGGCTAGAGGATACATATTGGGTTGCCTCCCAATCAGCGCTTTATTTAACGTCGCTGCACGACGCAAGAATCTTGATTACTGAGACTTCATCAAGATGGTATGCGTCAACCACTTCATTCGCATTCTCCGCATGCCCAAGGTAGATTTTGATTCTTTGCCCATTTACCTTGAACCGTGCACCCTCCTTGTTCTCCAACTCAACCGCACCATGAGGGAATACTTGAGGGATCAAGAATGGACCAGTCCATTTGGACTTGAGTTTGCCCGGAAACAAGCGCAACCTAGAGTTGAACAAAAGCACCAAATCCCCAACCGCAAATTCGCGCTTTTCAATCTTTCAGTCATGGTACTTCTTTATCTTTTCTTTGTAGAGGGATGAACTTTCATACGCCTTCAAGCGAAACTCATCAAGCTCATTCAACCCATTTAATCTCTGTTCCGCAGTTTCATCCCAATCCATCTTCAGTTTCTTCATCGCCCACATGGCCTTGTTCTCTAACTCAACTGGTAAGTGACAAGCCTTCCCGTATACAAGTTGGTAAGGAGACATACCTATGGGAGTCTTGTATCCGTTCTACTAGCATTCACCGTTTTCGACAGAATTTGCTTAATTTCTCTGTTTGACACCTCGACTTGCCCACTAGTCTTAGGATGGTAAGGAGTGGCTACATTGTGGCGAACCCCATATTTCTCCAACAACCCTTTGAACAACTTGTTGCAAAAGTGGGATCCCCCATCACTAATAATGGCCCTAGGGGTGCCAAATCTGGAAAATATGTTCTTTTTCAAGAACGCGGTGACACTCTTCCCTTCATTGTTTGCAAGTGCTATGGCTTCCACCCATTTTGACACATAATCAACCGCCACGAGAATGTACTTCATCCCATGAGAACTCACAAAAGGGCCCATAAAGTCAATGCCCCACACAACAAACAACTCAATTACAAGATTGGGATTTAAAGGGAGCTTTTGCCTTCTAGAAACACCTCCATCTCTTTGGTACCTATCACATGCCTTGGAGAACTCACGAGCATCTTGGTGGATGGTTGGCCAATAGTAGCCGCATTGCAAAATTTTATGGACAGTACGGATACCACTATGATGCCCACCCACAGGCAAGGAGTGGCTTGCCTCCAAACACTCAGCATCTCAACTTCCGGCACACAACGGCGAATAAGCCCATCAGCAAAACTCCTATATAAATACGGCTCATCCCAAAAGAACTTTTTCACATCATGCATGAACCTTTTCCTTTGATGAAAGGACAAGTCCGAAGGGACAATATCACTAGCCAAATAATTCGCAAAATTGGCGAACCATGGAATCAAGTCATGAGAAGCGGCCAAAACATGCTCATCAGGGAAAGTATCATCAATTTCAGCCTTTTCACCCAATTCTCGCATAGCTTCATCCTCTAATCGGGACAAGTGATCGGCAACTTGATTTTCGGTCCCTTTTCTATCTTTCACTTCAAAGTCAAATTCTTTCAACAGTAATACCCATATAATCAACCTTGGCTTCGCATCCTTCTTTGCCATCAAATATCTCAAAGCAGAATGATTAGTATGCACTATGACTCTCGTGCCAAGAAAATAGGAGCAAAATTTCTCGAACGCAAAAACCACCGCAAGGAGCTCTTGCTCAGTCACAGTATAGTTCTTTTGAGCTTCATTAAGGGCCTTACTAGCGTAATAAATGGGGTGAAGGATTTTATCCCTTCTTTGACCCAAAACTACACCAAGAGCAACCCCACTAGCATCACACATCACCTCAAATGGCTTACTCCAATCCACGGAAATAATAATGGGTGCAGACACCAACTTCTCCTTCAACTCTCCAAATGCCTTCAAACAGGATTCATCAAAATAAAATTTACACTCTTTCTCAAGTAAATTGCACAGAGGATGTGCAATTTTTGAAAAATCCTTGATGAACCTCCGGTAGAAGCCCGCATGCCCAAGAAAACTTCTCACACCTTTTACAGAGACGGTGGAGGAAGTCTCTCTATCACCTCAACTTTGGCTCGATCAACCTCTATACCCTTCTCTGAGATGCGATGACCAAATACAATACCCTCTTTCACCATGAAGTGACATTTCTCCCAATTTAGCACAAGGTTGCAATCTTCACACCTTTTGAAAACTTCGGCCAAGTGACTCAAACAACGCTCAAAGGAGTCGTCAACCACTGAAAAATCATCCATAAACACCTCAATATTGTCTTCCACCATATCGGAGAATATCGACATCATACATCTCTGAAAAGTAGACGGTGCATTACACAACCCGAAGGCCATCCTCTTGAACGCGAAAGTTCCATAAGGACAAGTAAAGGTGGTTTTCTCTTGACCTTCCGGTGCAATAGAGATTTGGTTGTAACTCGAATAACCATCAAGAAAACAATACCATCCCTTTCCTGCAAGCCTATCCAACATCTGATCCATGAAGGGAATAGGAAAATGGTCCTTCTCAGTCCATGCATTCAATTTCCGTTAATCCATACCACTCTCTATCCGGTCACAGGCCTCATTGGAATAAGCTCATTTTTCTATTTAGGGACCACAGTCATTCCCTCTTTCTTAGGCACACACTGAACAGGGCATACCCAACTACTATCAGCGATCAGATATATGACTCCGGCATCCAACCACTTAATAATCTTCTTCTTTACTACCTCTTGCATAGGTAGATTTAAACGTCTCTAGCGCTCAATACTTGGCTTATGATCAGGCATGAGTTGGATTTTGTGTGAACAAATACCGGGTGGAATCCCAATAATGTCCGCAATAGTACAACCAATGGCTCGTTTAAACCTCTTCAACACCTCTACAAGACACTCCACTTGCTCCACATTCAAATCTGATGCAATGATTACCGGCAAAGTGTCACCTTTTCCCAAGAAAACATACCTCAGATGAGGTGGTAGAGCCTTAAGCTCCAATTTTGGGGCCTCCTCAATAGATGGTCTCGCGGGTGGAGACTCGCGATGCTTCATATCTAACTCCAACTTCTTTGGTTTGAATCGAACATCACCTCAATCAAGTGCCGCAACCAATGACCCATACTCTTCAATACAATCACTCTCAAAATTCATGATTATTGCCGCTAGTGCCTCAACACCAAGATGCCCTTGTATTTGTACCTCAGACGAACTCTCAACTCTGTAAGATATCGCAGATACCGATTGGAGCTCACCACTCTGCCTCATGGACCTACAAATGTTGAAAGTCGCTTCTTCATTGTTTAACCAAAACTTCATCTGCCCTTTCTCCATGTCAACCAAGGCGCGACCGGTAGCAAGGAACGGCCTCCCAAGAATAATAGGCACCTCAAAATCAACCTCACAGTCAAGAATGACAAAATCGGCCGGAAATATGAATTACTCCACATTCACTAACACATCGTGGAGTATCCCAATAGGCCTCTTCACCATTCGATCGGCCATCAGTAATCGCATCGCAGTGGGCTTTGGGTCACCCAAACCCAACTTCTTGTAAATAGAGAGAGGCATGAGATTTATGCTTGCCCCAAGATCATATAATGCTTTAGCAAA
This sequence comes from Solanum lycopersicoides, assembly GCA_022817965.1. Lineage (NCBI taxonomy): Eukaryota > Viridiplantae > Streptophyta > Magnoliopsida > Solanales > Solanaceae > Solanum > Solanum lycopersicoides. The sequence goes on along the minus strand of CM040625.1, from coordinate 59,239,290 downwards.
GTGTAACAACCCGATTGTACATGGAATAGTGAAAGCGTTCGGATCTTCTTTCTTTTGCACAAGAGACCGTGTAGCAATAACACTACAATGTTGCATCAGATCATCATCCTCAAAACTAACCAATCTCTTCTTAGTGACCATATCTTTCATGAACTTGGAATAACCGGGCATTTGTTCAAGAGCTTCTATCAAAGGAACATTGATGGAAAGTTGTTTCAACATATTAATAAAACGTCAATATTTACCATCCTCGGTCTTTTTCACCAACCTTTGCGGGAATGGTGGTGGTGGTCTTCGAATGGGAGTCACCTTTTGGGGCATCTCTGCTTCTTTCACCGCTTCATTTACCAACTCACCACTATCTTCTACTACCTCATCTTCTCTTCTCATCTCATCTTCTACGCCAGACGGCATAGGTGGATCAATGGTTTGCTTACCACCTCGAGTAGTGACTGCCATACAATGTCCATCATTTTTTGGATTTTGAAAAGTATTGCTAGGAAGAGTACCCGGTTGACGTGGGTTCACAGTAGAAGAGAATTGAGCCATTTGCAACTCAAGTTGCTTGATTGAGATTGCATGTGCATCCACCTTTTGCCCAATATTTGCTAAATTACCTCTCAACTCTTTGGCGTGCTCATCACTAGCATCAAACCTCCTCATCATCTTCTGCAACATATCCTCAACTTGCGCCATACTACCTCCACCATCCGTAGGAGAAACTTCCCATTTTGAGGTGGAACATAAGGCCCACTCCGATCGTTTCTGTTACCATAGTTACCCCGATTGAAGTTGTTATCGCGGTTGAAGTTTCCATCTCGAACATAGTGACCCTCTCGATTGTAATTACCATAGTTTCGACCTTGATTTCCTTGACCTTGGCGCCTATTCTCTTGATTGGAGCCTTGGGCGGTCGGCCAGAAACTCCCTGTTTGCTCATTCACTGCATAAGAGTCTTCCTCATAGTAGTAGTCATCAACCGGCAGTGGTGGTTTAGCCAAATAGTTCACCGCATTTACTTTTTCCGCACCCCTGGTGACATGTTTCAACACTAACCTAAGCTCAGTTCTCATTTGATCCATCTCTTCACGAATCTCATCTGCGGCTGGGTTGTGTGTAGATTGCACCGCAAAAGTGTTTCTCCCAGTATCCGACTTCCTAGTGCTCCAAGCTTTATTATTTTGGGAGATTTTCTCTAACTTCTCAGCGATCTCTGCATAAGTACATTCCCCATAAGAACCACCTGCAATTGTATCAAGAACTGCTTTATTATTATCATCTTGCCCCCGATAGAAGTACTCTTTCAATGACTCATCCTAAATATGGTGGTTTGAGACACTTCTCAGAAATGAGGTGAACCTATCCCAAGAACTACTTACCGACTCCCCAGGCAATGCCACAAAGTTGTTCACCCTATCTTTGTGGTTGAGCTTCTTAGACACCGGATAGTAACGTGCTAGGAACACATCCCTTAATTGGTTCCAAGTATAGATCGAGTTATAGGGAAGCTCAGTAAACCATATAGCAGCATCTCCCGTCAGTGAGAGAGGGAACACTCTTAACCCAATGACGTCCATGTTCAAGTCAGGCCTCCCTACACAAATCTTACACACCGACATTAGTTTGGCAATGTGAGCATGTGGATCCGCAGATGGTAGCCCCGAAAACAAACCTCTAGTGGTGAGCATCTGCATCAAGCTACTAGTTACCACGAAAGTATGACTATGTGGTAGAGGAGGTAGGACAAGTGGCCCGTCAGAGTCAGTGATGTTAGCATTTCCCCTATAGTATTCTTGAGAGCGTGGGACAGGAGGTTGCCTCCTCAGATGACCTTCACCAGGGTTCTCAACTATCACTTGATTATGATCATCAACCGGCGGAGGAGGTTGAAGGTTGATCGCATCACCAATATTAGGAGGATTGTGTGGATTGTTCATTCTGCGAAGTGTACGATTTAGTTCTGGATCAAGTGAAAGTATTGGTTCTCCTCGACTCCGTGTACTTGGCATACACTAGAGCTAGACCTGCGAGAGACAAAAACAAAAAGAAAAAGTAAAATTAGGAAATTTTTTACTAAAATTCGGTAATGTTCTTAAAGTTAATCTAAAAGCCACATTCCCCGGCAGCGGCGCCAAAATTTGATAAGCTCAAATTATACTTTCCTAAAGAAGTATAAGCGGTCGTATCAAGTAAAGAACCCAATTGTTAGGTTGGGATCGATCCCACGAGGAAAATGATTTAGACTTAACTTTAATCTACGATTACGTCTATTTAGTCAAGTACTTTCCAAAAATAGTTAAATAAAAGGGGGGGTTTATGTAACAAAAATGTTCAATTATTTCTAAGTAAACAAGAAGCAAGATTAAAACTTTGGTCTTTATCAAGTGATGAGAGAAACTAGGGCGTAAGTGTTCCCCATAGGTTCATAACGCAATAATCCTAGCTATAACAACTCTTCCCTAGTGTCTTGCATGCAAAGTGGTAAGTTATGTATCTCTAATTCCTTGGTCCGGCAACTAGAGAATTTCACCCCGTACCTTGGTCTGGCTACGTGTGTTGAATTACTAACCCTTACCTTTACCTCATATTAAGCATCATATTCAATGTATGGCTAAGTTACTACTTCGCACCAATAGAGACTAGCCTATTAGATAGTGTATACTAAATCTATGTTGAAAATTCTTTTCCTATTAACTACATCCTTGGTACGAGTAGAAATAGGGCAAGTTCTAACGCGTGCACTCGTTAAAAAGAATTCTAAACGAAAGACTTATCAATACATGCAAGAACCTATTGTAGAATTGTTATTTAGCTAGTTTTATCTTGTTAAGTACACATGGTATCCACAACCCTAGTTGTGGATTTAGTTACCCATGCTTAGAATTTCACACTTCATGGTTGTTAAACAAGACTTCATGTACTTACTTTGACAAGTTTGAAGAAAATCCATAAATATCACTTGAATTAAAAAAATATTGTAAGAATCGATTCCGGAAACTTCCAATAACAAGAGTATGAAAAATAGTAAAAAGTCTAACCCTAAAAACGAGGTTTTTAACCCTATTTATAATAATAAAGTCCTAAATTAAAAGTACTAAATAAGGAAAATCTGTCCCTAAACGCGTCTTCAGTCAACGACCCAACTGACGGTCCGTCGATGGAACGACGGACCGTCGACTGCCTTTGTCGGTCCACACTTAACTTTTTCTTCAGCCTTTACTTTTGCATCCTTTCTGTTACAATCGACGGACCAACAGCACGGTCCGTTGTCTCACTTACGGTCCGTCGATGCCTCCGTCCTTCCATACTTAGTGATTTCTTCAAGCGGGTACTGGACTACTCTCTGTTAGAAACGACGGTTTGCCAGGACGGTCTGTCGATCCGTCGACGGACCGTCGATCCTTCCGTAGCCCCACACTTGGTCAGATTTCCTAGAGTTGCTTCCAAATGCTTGATATTCCAGTCGACGGTCACCACCTACGGACCGTCGATGGCTTCGTGGGTCATCACTTCTGCACTGATTTCAGCACAGTCTTCTGCATTTCTGTTTTGGACAGCTTTCCTCCAAACACAGATAAAAATATATTAAAATTACTACTAAAAGGCCTTGGACACACACTAAACTTGAGGAAAAAGCATTGAAAGTACCGTGAAACCACGGTACATCAATAAGTTTCCCATCTTTGACTACAAAAAATATGATATATATCTACGAAATTATTAGCTACGACATTAAATTCGTCACAAATTATTCAATTTTAGTGACAAAATTTATTTTTTGTGCTTAAATATATGTGACACATACTTTTAATGAAGAAACATAAGAAGTCGTAGCAAAGTTTTGTCCACTAAAGTTTCCCACTACAAAATTATTTGGCGCCATTTTGTAAAGTAGTGTTAGTCACGAATTTAAAGTTATTGGTGACACATTATTTCATTACTAATAGTGTATATAATTCATGACAAACTACGATATCAAATTCGTCACTAATTATTCGCTTTTAGTGACAAATTTACTTCGTGCTTAAATATGAGACACATACTTTTAGTGACGAAACATAAATCCGTAGTAAAGTTTTGTCCACTAAAGTTTCTCACCAAAAAATTAATTGGCGTCATTTGTTAAATAGTGCTAGTCACGAATCTAAAGTTAACAGTGACAGATTATTTCGTCACTAATAATATATAATTCATGACAAAATAACTTTTGTCTTATAATTTAATAAATTTTGGACACAAAAAAAATTCATCTAAGAAAATATGTTGTTACAATATCGACAAATTAGAGTTCGTAGTTAAATTTTATAAATTTTCGCTATGAAAATTTATATATAATTATGACATTTATTCGTCACTAATAATATAAATAATTGGTGACAAAATATTTTACTGTTTCTGATCAATCTATGATTTTGTGACAACAAATAAATTGTCACAAAATATGTATGGTGTTAAATAGCGACGATTTAAAATTTATAGTGAATAATTAAACTATTTGCTACGAAAAAAATTCATATCTAAATACAATTTGTTTTTGCTACAATTGTTCATAATTAGAAGTGACAACTTACAAATAGAATAATACAAGTGCTTCATAAGAAGTAGATAGAGTCCATTCGTTAATTGGCAAGTGAAAATATTAAAACAAATGAATTCAATCGATTTTGTAAAAATGAAAAAGTTCAATACATTAATTTTCTTAAGTTACGCAATTATAAAATGCATCATCTGAAAAATACAATCCTGGTTATAAGTATTGTGAGTGGGCACGGTTCTACCACTAGATCACTAATATTTGTGGTTTAGCAATTTTGTTTTTTATTTGATACAGTTTCATTGATAAGCACGATAAAAAATAATTTGTCGAGTCTTTGTGCTAATTTTTGTGCATGTCTATTGATTTGTGACTGGTAAACTACATACATTAAGTCGATCGATTTGCTTCTATATATAAATATGTACGTATTTAATAGTAAATCCACATACGTACGTAGAGTAACTACACAAAAATAACATCGACTTACAAACTTAGACTTTGAAAAGGTGCAATATATTTCATGAATTTCTATTAATTTTTCCCATCGGTGTGAAAATTGAAATAAACTAACAAATGAAAGCACATATAAAAGAAATTAACTAACGAGGATTTCAAATATATTATGATGAAGTACTATAGTTATTGGTATCGATGTTCAACTTGAACCAATTATTCATTTTTATAATAAAATTAAATTTAATTTTAAATAAATTTGTTATTGTACTGAATAATTTTTTAAAATTTATAAAAACAAATAAATAAAATGACAAAATCATACTGAATATATTTAAAAATATTTTAAAAAATGCACAGTTTAATTAAAATATAATCTACATTTGAATGAATTGTGGGTGGTAAATTTCATGCATTTGTGTATGAGTAAATAATCATATAATATATTGTTTCTACAAAAGTTAAATTTTAAAGAAGTGAATGAAGTATAAAATAAAACAAAAATGAATGACAAGAGAGAGTTGGTCTGATGGTAAGCACTCTTCACTTTTAACCTTAAGGTTATGAGTTCGATTTCCCAAGGTAGCATAATATGCGAGCTCCTGTCCTCATGGCCAGAGTTGAAAAAAAATTGAGATAGGGAGATATATACATATAAGCCATTTTTATAATTATAAATTTTATCATGAGACTCCTGAGGGGCTTAACAGAAGTCCAAGAGTAAGTTAAGTGTTCAGTTTCAGAGTAATGCACCCATATTCACATGAATTATGTGTTTTAGCTAATAGTGAGTTGTAATTTTTCCTTAAGCCTTGTTTTGGCTTAGATCCTTATGAGGAGGTATGTTTAGAGCTTGGATAGTATTTTCGACCGAAAAGGTAGAGTGAGTTACGAGATCCTGTGAACTAGTAGTGAAAGAGTCCAGAATTAGAGAAAAGTATGTTGAGGCTTAGTTATCTAAGTAAAGGAGATGGTGTTTTGGCAAACTATGCCATTATAGTCATGCACCTAGTATGTAATATTGAAGATTTTCCCTTATGGATAGACTAATAAGTGATGAGTTGTGAAGATTCCATCATAGAAGGTAAAGTGTATTGTAGCTACAAAGGAGTTTGTGGTGATGTGTAATTGTGTTAGTAATGACCAAGTGTAAGTGGTGAATAGAAGAGCAAGAGTATTCATGATGTGATAGCTCTAAGCTAGGCTTATGATTTTTTTGGGAGAACCCATAATATTCAAAGTGTTATAGAACTAATTAGGCAATGATATATAGTGAACAAGGAATAGTACTCAATTTGTGAATGGAAATGTGATGGTATATTGTAAGTATGCAGACTATGAGATGAGGATTGACTATTTGTCATGAATTTTAGTGTGATAATGATTATTAACTTTAAATATAGTAGTTGTAATTTAGTATAGTAAGCGATCAATTGTATTTATATTCGGGTTTATTAGTAAACATTAACCTTAAATTTGATATGAATGTCATGATCAATAGAATGACAACACTGCGGTTATGATGTTAGTCTTTAGATTTTATCCAGTAGACTTCACATAGAGTAGTTGAGAAATTGAGATATTGTTGCAATGAAGTACAAGTGAGATAACCTAACCTAGGTAAGTGTTGTGTGTCTATGTCACAAGAGTAACAAAAGCATTAAGAGGTGTGCCGAGATGGTATGTCACCAGGTGAGGTCCCAATTAAGTTATACTTTTCCATGTTTGCCTAGATAGCATAATTGAGTTGTCAATATGGAATAGGTTCATAGCCTTCAAGTGTTAGATTTAGACCTAAGGGGGAGATGATAATATGAGATATAAATTCATGTGTTTAAAAATTCTTAAGGAGCTGGCTAGTAGTAGTCCATGAAGTTGTTGGAGTACTAAGCTTGAATGTGGTGGTAAAGAGTAATAGTTCAAGATGAGATTTTTAATAGAGAAGTATAGAATCCAAACTTAAGGATTTGAGTTAATCTTGAATATAGTAAGATAAGACCATTAGAATCAACCCTTAGTAAGAGTAACCCCATTCTATACCCAGTTCAATTGTCATTCGAGGATGGATGATCCCAAGGGGATATAATGTAACACCTTGAAAATATTTTTAGCTAAGATTTAAACCATTTTTTCTTAGTGAGTAAGTTTTTGCCAAGGAATTTAAAATTTCTTTAGTATTAAGTTCAGGTCAGCAGATGTAGCACCTTGAGTTCTAAAAAGAACTAAATTGGAAAGAGCGAAATCTGAAATCTTGCAAGTTATGCTTAAGTATGTGTTTTAGGTCAACTTCAAAGATCATAACTCCCAACACATAATAAGATAGGTTTGCTAAAAGATATCTTAGGAAACATATTTGAATTATATTTCCAAATCCATCGAGTTTGCTAAGTTTCGAGTTCGGATGAGTGAGATATGACCTTTTGAAGTTGATTGTCCAGTTAAGGAAAGTTAGCCGAAAATAGTAAGGGGTATTTTGGTCTTTTCCTTACCCAATCAAATTTAATTCGTCTTTACTAATGTTTAAGGGGTCTAATTCTATTAGGTTCAGTTTTATAATCCTAATATACGCCTAGGGTTTTTGTTGAGAGTTCAAGAAGAGAAAATAAAAGGAAAGAGGAGAAAAGAGGAGAGGATCAAGCGTTCATCGAGATTCTTGCATGTTGTTGTGAATTTTCACCATGGGTTGATACCTAAGAGGTATGTAAGCTTCCATAGTGTTAGGTTAGTTCACCCATATGCCAATCATGGCATTTTCAGCGAAATTTTATTCTTGAAGTTGAAAGATTAGAGTTCTTGATGAGTTCTTGAGAGGTGTTCTTCAAGTTCTCTCTAAATCTTGTTGTGTTGGGTTTTAATTATTTATTGAGATTAAATTTACTAATGAGAGTTTTTTTTTAGTATATTATAGTGTACTTAGGTCAAGTAATCTAATCCAAGTGATTGGGGAAGGAACCGTTTGATTTTAGGCGAGTTAGGGTGAGAAAATGAGCAAGGAAATTTGTCATATTTTTTGGGTAGGGGCCTGGTGCGGTGCATAAGCCAGAGCGCCCCAAACCCACCTCTGAATTTTAGGGGCTGGATCCCCGCGCCACCCATAGCGCCAGGGTCTCGTGCCCCATCCAGTTTGTCATCAATTTCCCTGTTTGAGTTCGTTTAAAGCGCACCTTCACTCCTTTTCGATTCTAACTAATACAAGCTACTTTTAAACACCTAAAATCATTCCTAAAATGATCATAACCTTGAATTCATAATTCCAGTTCAAGGTAGATTTGAGAGTTAAGTTTTGTGAATTCTTTTGAACATTTTCTAAGAAAATTCTTTTGAGTCCTTTTGTGGAGTCTTCCACAACTTCTAGTAACTTGTTTCAAGACATAAGCGAGTGAGTATGAGAATGAAGAGAATGTACTCATGAGTATACCTTGTAATCATGATATCCTCCATGTCATGAACCAAAACTCTTTAATTCATAATTCACATTCAAGAAAGAGTTAAGAGTAGAGTTCAAGAAAGACTTTAAGTTCAATTGTGAATTTTTTGAGATCCATCATTGATTTGGACTAAATTTTCACGAATTAAACAAGAGAATGAGAAGAGTCATATGCATGAGTTCCATTTATGTATGTATACCTTCTACTCGAGTCGTTCATGCGCATAAATTCCCCACGGACTCCACAATTTTAGCTAGTGTTTGGCCATAGATTTTCAAATATTCTTGGCAAATATAATTTGGTGAAAATTTGGGGGAAATTTCACCGTGTGTTTGGCCATAGTATTTGGGAAATATATTTCACATTTTTAGAAAAATATGATTTATACGTATAAGTTTTAAAAACTATCAAAACTAACCATAAGTGTGTATCACAGGTAAATAAAATATTCGCAACAATAACAAATGGTGTCCATGACACTAGAGAAATGTGGTAGTTTGGAGTGATTGCAACAAGCATCATTCCATACCTCGTCAAGTAGACAAAACACGTCATTTTACCAAGAGCCTATTGTTCATCATTTTCATCAACAACCATATCATCATTTAATATTCACAGTATTTTTCATCACTACTTTGGTGTTCACGTAAAAAAATATGTAATACAATACAAACAATTACTATAGAGGGTGTTTTTCTAAAAGATAAAAGTTTAGTGTAAAATTTTAATTTTCAAAAGATTCAAAATATGTGGTTTGGCCCAGATACTTAATAAACTAGTATTTGAGAATTTGGGATATTTGCGAAAAATATTTGTCAAATAATGACCAGTTGTATGACAAACACTATTTGACAAATTTTTCCCAAATATTATTTGGGAAATCGATGGCCAAACTGGCCCTTAGTATCTTTTAGAGTAGTAGCATCTTCAAGTTTTAAGTCTTGAGTAATAAGTTTCTAACACATTTGAGTTTATATATCTAATCATGGGACTATAACATGTTAGCAATGAAGTCCTTGAGTTTAATTGTTCATCCCCATAGTTCCACATGAACTCTATAAGTTGAACAGTCTTGAGATGAGAAGTGTCTCTAAGTCTTTCAGTTGAGTAGTTCATGCTCATGATTCCACATGAACCCTCAAAGTTTAACATCGTGAAATCATCTATAAACATGAGATCACGAACCATGAATCCATAATCCAATTCAAGAAAAGTTAAGATCAAAGTACATAGAATTTAAGAGTCAAGTCTAGAAGTTAAGAGCAAGTCAAAGTAAAGCTTATAAAGTTTTCAAAAGTCTTTCATAAACATTTTCACTTTGTTTGAAAGACTTAAATTTTAAGTTGAGTAAAGAGTAAAGAGTAAAGATTGAAGTCATTTGTTCAAAGAAGTATATGGGGACTTGTATTCCCAAAGAAATTTAAAATGTTTTCACATGTGAGAAATAAAGGGGACATCGATTCCAAGAGAGCTTTGAAGCTAAGTGTTGAGTAATTATCTCAAACCAAAGAAAGAATTGCTTTTAAAAACATAGAGCTAAGTATATTTTTGGGAGTAGTATTGAGCACCGATATGGGGATGCAAGTTCATATTAACTCAAGTCTCCATAAACCATGTAGTCATCATGGGTATTAAAGGATCATATTTTTTAGATGATCACTTAAGTTAAGCTAGTGTATCAACTAAGTTAAGAGTTCTATATGATAGCAAAGTATAGGACATTTTTGGCAGTGTGGGCAAGACGTTGTATCACCACTTAGGCTGATAGTGGTGGTTGTCGATTAGAGAAACTCTCACAATAGTAATTTCATGGTTCCTCAAGGGGTTTTTCTTAGTATAAATGGGTTTATGGAACTTCATTCATGCATTGCACAAGTAGACTTTGAAAGGGAGCATGATATGTCTTTTATGATATTATGGTTATAAGTTGACATCATGTTTTTAAATTGATTTTCTTTATGTTGCACTTGTTTTAAACTACTTTATATTGAAATGAGTTAAGTTAAGTATCAGGAGTTGAGTATTTCGAGTTGAGTACCTTAAGTTTAATATCTTGAGTTGATATGTGCTTCATTGAGTTGGGTATCATATCTTTGAAGTTGAGTATCTAATCAGTGAGTTAAGTATCTTATCTTTGAGTACTACTGAGTTGAGTAAGTTGAGTAATTTTAAGTATCCTTGCGTATTCCTTGAGTTGAGTAAGTTTGAAAAGAAGTATGTATGGTTCGTTTTTATCAAGTTCAAGCTTATGTTTTCTGCTTTAGAATTCCCCTTACATGCTCGTACATTCCACGTACTAAGCCATTTGGCCAGAATCTTTTGATGATGCATACACAGGTATTCAGGACCAGCAACTGGAGCTTTGTTGATATATCCAAGAGTTCGAGTTAGCTATGATGAACCTCCTTGCTTCCGAAGGATTTCATTAACTTTTTAGTTTAGCTAGGATGTCGTGGGTCTTGTACCGACTTTGATCTTTGTCATTTAGAGGATTCATAGATAGTTATTATAGTTGAGAAGTATATATTATTACTTTATTTTATTAAATGTTTTAATGACTTAATCTATTTAATGGCGAGGTGAATATATTATTTTTATTCTAAGTTGTTCATTTGAGTTAAAGTTTTGCAAAGTTGAGTTTATTGAATGTTATTTCTTTTTTTTAATCCTTTGCTTGCTTAAGTTAGTCTTCCGCTTGTAATCATCCAGGATGATGGTTCTCTTGGGGACCAACAATGGTTCTTGAGTGTCAGCCACCTCCAGGGTGTAGATCGGGTCGTGAAAGATAATCCTCAAATTACCCTAAAAACAATTTGAAGAGTAAGCAGTTGTCAGCAACAAAAATACCCAACAAAAAGTCGGGGTTATATCATTCAAAGAGTGATTATTAATAAGAATTCAACTAAAAAATTAAGAATGCAAATTGATTCAGTGTAGTAGTTAGACTAAAGTGGGTGGTTGATTCCATTAAATTTACAAAAGGACTTTTGGTAATAATAAACGGAATTAAACTAGAAACAGGGGTTTCACAAGTAAGAAACGATCAAGGGGTGTGTCGATTGGGTATTGATGTCAAGTAGGTGTACATGTGATAAACATGGATAAGTTGGGCAGTCTTCAATGACACTAGTCTTGTTTAAATCTCAAAGCATCGTATCATAGAATCTCCTTTCCGTCTCATCTAAATGAATCACAACCAACCCAACACCTTAAGAAAATCTCTCTTTCGAACAGATTTGGCAATTAAAAGTGAACCATAATTTCTCTTTCAATCAAACCATAGAAATCAAACTTAAATTGCATGCATCAAGTAATTTACTCACTTCAATTGATCTCTTTCGAGCATCAATGGAAGATCTAGACTAGGATTAAGTTTTCAACCTTAGCCCATGAATTAAACTCATCCTAAATAACCTAAATATATGGATGAACAACAATAGACAAAGCAAAGCACAAGATCCAATATGGAATTAAATTGGTGAAGTTGGAAGAGGATTTATAAACCCTAACTATGGAATTAAATTCATAAAACTTAGGAGTTTTGGATATGAGGATGAAAGGAATTCGACATTGAAGTCTGACATACCTTAATTCATCCAATTACGCAAGAAAACGTATGATTGTGGAACAAGAACCACAAAACTTTTCTTAAACCTTGGAAATGAGTTCTTTAAGAGTTGTCTTAAAACTCTACAAACTTAATGAGTAGGAGATATTAACTGGTGTTAAAATGAAGAAATTGTGAAATTCTATGGTCAAATCTTACCTTGGTTGATGGATTAACCTTGGAGGAAGTTAGTTTCTTGAGAACTTCTCTATCTAGAGTAAAATTTTGAACTAGGGAGGTCACATAGTCTTTCATTAGTATTTCTGACGTGTCCCATCATGCAGATAATTTCTTGGGCGTGCATCAGACATGCAACAAAGAAGTAGTCATTGCCTCTATCGCGCGGCTAGCGTACAAATATCTAGTAAAATAAGCATAACTTCATGTACAAATATTTAATTGATAAACGGGTTGATGCATTGGAAACTAGAATCAAATACCTATAATTCGATAAATCATGGGTTACCTATTTCTTCATATTCTTGGAGATATGATCGATTGAAGTTAACGCTTATATGAACTCATGCGAAAAACTTAGCACGTAAAAAGGCTTTGCACTCAACCTAGTGTTAGAGGTCCTTATGACCCTAAACCATATCCAATACATTTCCCTCAATTATAATGGACTTTAAGATGCATATACAAATTAGAAATCATCAGGTTCGACCTATACCATATGACGAATGGTTCGGATATTTTATTAGAAGGCATAGATGTTGAAGCGTGTGATCATCTCACCTAAAAGCTTAAAACTGTGAGAGAACACACTTTTATTACTTGATTATATTTTCAACACGCCCCCTCACGTAATGGCCTGATTTTTTTCATGGGCCAAGCACGTGGAAATTCTTTTTGATTTGGGTGGCAATGAGATTTGATCTCTGGACCTTTGCCTGCTCTGATATCATGTTGAAGTGTGTGACCATCTCGTCTAAAAGCTTAAGTTGTTAGAGAGAGAACACTGTTATTATATGATTATATTTTCAACAATAGGGCGTTACAATTTTAGTCCATATTTTCAAATTTTTTATTATATTTTATGAAAGCTTGACTTCAAGACTTTACTTTTGTTATTTTCTTTATTTTTATTTTCGTGTTCTGAGATATATTCGATTATGATGAAAGATTGACTTACCTACTCATGGTAAAGAGTAGATACAGTCATAACGTTGAATATAGCAGTTTTCTCTCGAACTTATTTTCTTCATGATTGTTAATTAGTAAAGGTTTGTTACCTCATTTGGATTGGTAAAGTAAGGTCTAGCCTCACCTTCCTTGCACTTGTGATTGTTGAGGATTTTTATTTTATTAATAAATTATGCTAGACACTCTGTCTAGTGGTATAAATTTGCCCCAAAAAAACAAATTTAGTTTTTTATCAGTTGGTGTATTCTGTTTGCAATAAAATCCGTCGAGAAAACAATAATCAAGAACGGAAGATTATAACAACTATCAATTTATTATTTCAAGTGCGAGTGTTACAATCTCTATGATTCCTTTGAATTCGTTTTTTAAAATATAATTCAAGGGCTCTTGAGCTTGAACTTAGACTTGATCTTAAACTTGGGATTTATCTTGATCTTGATTTCTATCTTGATCTTGATCTCAAACTTGAACTTGAACTTAGACTTGATCTTGACTTAAACTTTATCTTGAACTTGGACTTGGACTTGATCTTGACTTGTACTTTATCTTGAACTTGAACCTGAACTTTATCTTGATCTTGACCTCTAGTTGAATCCAAGGGCTTCGAGCTTGATCTTGAATCCGGCGGTCTTGATCTCAATCGTTCTTGATCTTGATCGCTCTTGAAACTCTTCAGCTTTTGAACCACGAGCTTTCTCTAGCTTCTTGTTAAAATTCTCGGTCCCCTTTTTCTGAATTATGAGACCCCTATTTATAGTTTTAGGATAGAGGAGTTGCGATTGGAATAGGACTCCCTTTGGCCAATCGGATTTAAGTGACATATCATATTGTCTTTATGGGGCGAGCTTTAATTAAATTTATATTTATTGAATTTAAATAATTAAATTAATTATTTTAATCCATAATATTTATTTGGACTAATATACTCATTAATTAAATATAATCCGAACAACTTTATAAATTTATATTTAATAAATTTTAAGTGAGTACATATTCTTAAGCCAAAGGAAATTTAACCTGGATATTGGACTCCTAAAATATTGGAATGAACCATATTTGTAGATAATTTGGAATTCTGCCTTATTCCCTATTCTTTTCAATAGAAATTTTTTCCCTTGTTGGTTGTTAAGAGGAGAAGGTTTAATGCAGGGAAATTTCTCTGTTGTGTTAAAATTGTCTTGCATTGTTGTGATTGAATAGATAAATGTTGAGTAATTGGATCAAAGTAAATGTATAAAGCATATACACAGTGAAGCAAGCCATTTAAGAAGTTTTGTTTTATTAACTTGGACTTGTCTACTTTTTCCCAATTTGAAAGGATACAAATTTATTTTTCTTGGACTTGTCTATGTTTTTTAACTCTCAAATATGACAATGAAATTAGATTCTCAAAACAGTCATGAATATTTCTTGGAATGGTTGAGTCCTATTTGTCAATGCAACATATCAAACATTGACATATGTTGAATTTACAAATTTTTGTGTTGCTGCTGATCTTATTTCATGCTTCTTTTTCTGCCATACACGCAACAAGCAGTGACATAGCCATAAATTTCACGAAGGTGTCCAAGAATCGCATAGGTAAAAAAGTAATTTGACGATGGGTGCACTAAATATTTGAAATCAAACTATGTAACATTAACAATTAATTTTTTTAATTAAAAATATACTAAAGTTTTTAAAATCAAACCACGTAAAATTTAGCTTGAATTTTCATGTTTATTTAATAGAAAGTGAATGAAAAAGAAAAAAAAGAAAGAAAAAATTCAATTTATAATGAAATCACTTTTATACTTCAAGATTTCACCAATCTTTGGTGACTTAACAACAAGATATGAAAAATAAAGAGTAAAATCAAAGGAGTTTTTCTAAAAAGAAATTCTATATAAAGCCTTTTTCACTTTTAGTAGATTTATAGAAAAAAAATAGAATTTACTTATTAAATTTAAATTAAATAGTTACTTTTAAATTTTACTTAATTTTTTTGTGAAAAGAAAAAATAATTAAAATTTAATGTTTACTATGCTCTTTTTTTTTTGTTATATTTTTGAGTTGTAGGTCTCTTATTTGAGATTATTCTCATAGAAAATATGAATTTTGAATTGTTGCAAAAATAACATATTTATTAACTATAATTAGGTCGCTAATTAAGATTTTTAATAGATAATATTGATTTTGAATTATAAAAACATAACGGATTTATTAACTATAACTAGTATACGTGCTCGCGTGTTGCGCGGTTAATTCTAAATATGATAATTCTATATTTAAAAATAAGTAATAAATGTATTATGCATTTGATTATACCAATAACTTAAAATTACAATAACTAATTAGTATGATGTTTTTGAAAAAACACAATTTAATTGACAACTCTTTTTATCTAAACCTCCTAATTTTCACTTAGAAAACTGAAAAAAATAATATGAATGTTATTTTTGGTCAAATCGATATAAAATTATAATTTTTGCAATAATTTCAACAATTTTAGAGATTTTAACGGATCATAATTAGATGCACTTTACATATTTAATTAAGCTATAGAACTTAAATAAAATATTCATTATACTTTATCTTTCTAATGTACCAAATATCAAATCCATAAAAACTTATATTTATTTTCTAATTCTCTAAGAATTTTCACCGTGATACACAAATTTATTGGATGTTTTTCACTTTCATAGGCCACTTACTCCTATTTTTTCTTTATCTCAACATCGAGCAAAATTTGATGTTGTTATATAATTATTAAAAATTGATCAAAAAATTAAAAACAATAGATACAAAAATATAAAATAGGAAAAGGAGAAGAAACTCGTCTTATTTTGTAAAACGTGGGAAGATTTCTTCTTTTTTTTTTTTAAAAGGTAAAGTTATCTTATTCTTTTTTGATGTTTAAAATGAAAATATTTCAGATTTAAAATAGTTTTAATTTCAGATTATAAATTAATTTTGTTAATTGAATGTGAATTATGTTTTTAGAAACTCCATCATGCATAAGTATTCTTCTCCTTTAAACAGATTTTTAATTTTAAATTGTTTTTCCTTTTTATTTAAGATTTTAAATTATATTTGTTAATTACTTAGTTAATATATTTCTTTTACTTTTTCTAATTTTAATGTAAGTATTTCCTTGCTAAATTATTTTTATATAAATATTTCTCCAATTATATTTTTAATTTTCTATAAATATATTTTAATTCTATACTATAGCATCATTCTCTGTACAGATTAAATTAATTTGTGTTTTAAATTTATGTAAATATAAATATCAAAATGAACATAAATTTTAACTCCTAAATTTTAGCAACATTATTAGGATAGTTATCTATATAAAACGTGAGAAGTATTACATAGAATTAAAAATTATGATCTGTAATATTTTTAACTTATGTAGTAATCTATATATATATATATATATATATATATATATATATATATATATATATATATATATATATATATATATATATATATATATATATATATATATTAGTTATAGGTAATATTTTAATTGTTACCTAATAAATTTGCCTATAATGTAATTATTTTGGTAAGAAACAACTTATAATTTATGTAGTTAATTATAAGGAACAATTAAAATATTATTTGTAATCTTTTAAATTTAAATAAATAATTAATAATCTCACTTGATATAATGCAGTTTGATGTCATTAG
>CM040625.1:59159941-59217441 GCA_022817965.1 Solanum lycopersicoides | reverse complement strand
CTTGTTTACCACCATGGGTGGTTATGATTCCATTTGTGTGATTGTTGACAGATTGACTACGGATGTCCACTTTATTCCGGTCCAGGTGAAGTATAGAGTCGACGAGTTGGCTCAAGTCTACCTCAATCAGATATTTTATTTACATGGGGTACCTATTTTTATTATTTTTGACCGAGGTTCTCTATTCACGCACTTTTGGAGGGAATTACAACATGGGAAGGGTACTATGTTTGATATGAGTACAATTTTTCACCCTCGGACACGTGGACAGTCCAAGCAGATGATTCAAGTAATGGAGTACATGCTTCAACCATGTGTGATTGACTTTGGTGACCATTAGGATAAGTATCTACCCTTAGCAAAGTTTGCTGACATGAATTGCTATAATTCTAGCATCCAAATGGCCCTTTGAGGCATTGTACGGTAAGGTATTTAGATCTCTAATTAGTCGATTCGATGTCATTTAGCTGAGTACCTTGGATACTGATTTTCTTACATATGCTAGAGAGCAGGTTCGTCTGACTCAGAATAGCTTTTGACAACCCAGAGTACGTAGAAGATTTATGCTAATATGAGAGTTTAAGCGTAAACGTTTATAGATAGTGATGATGTATGGCTTAAGGTATCACTCTTGAAAGGTGTGAGGAGGTTTGGAAAGAAGGGGAAGCTTAGCCCTATGTTCATTGGTCCGTTTGAGATATTGGAGCGGATAGGAGACATGGCCAATCAATTGGCCCTGCCACCTAGCTTGTCTGTTGTTTATCTTGTTTTCATGTCTCTATGCTTTGTAAGTATGTACACGATGAGTCCCATGTGATTTCACTTGATTCGGCGATTTCAGATCCACACTTAACATTGAGGAGGAGCTTATATCTATTTTGGATAGGCAAGTTCGAAAGTTAAGGACTAAGGAAATATCTTCTATGAAAGTTAAATGGAAGAAGCGTCCGCTTGAGGAGGATACTTTTTAAAATGGAGTGTGAAATGTGTGTCAAATATCCATAATTTTTCTAAGCTTCAGTTACACTCCTTTATTTTACGTTCGCGGAGAACATGGTTTCCAATGGTGTATATGTAATAACCCTGAGAGTCATTTTTGAAAATTCTAGAAAGTATTATTGTTTTACCCTTCCTTGTAGTTGCCCAGAGTCAAGTTTTATTAGGTTATAAGGTGAGTTTTGTCACAGGATACAAAAGTTGACCCTTTTCAGAAATTTTGTCATGCCCGTTGGCTCTAGAATGAAGAATTTGGTCTAGGGAGTTTTTGTTTCTAGTTCCTAGGTCTTTATGTCGACTCGAATCCGTGAGTTGAGTTATTGCACGAATTTAGACCAAAGATTGAATTTGGTCAACATAATAGCTTGGATGCTTGAATTGGATTTTTGTCAATTTTGTTGCATTCAGGAGGTAATTTTATGCCTAGGTAAGGCCTTGGTTGAATTTATGAGGGTTCTGAGTATATTTAATCTTTTTGATGAAAGTTAGCTAGTTGTGGGTTTAACGGATCCTGAGTGAAGGAAACCTCGAATCTCTATTTGTATTATTCCATTGATTCTGGAACATCGAATCTAGTGGGGTAGTATATTTTTTTTTTGTGCACGGGATTCCAAATGAATCTTGATGTGAGGTCAAAAATATATTTTTTTAATCATTATTTGTCTCACATTTATTATTTATATTTATCCTTTTTGAGCATGGATTTAACGAGTTGTACTGAATAATGTATTTTAGTTGTAGAATTAAATTGGTGGAAAAATGAAGAAGTTTGGAGCCAAAAAGAATTAAAGATGGAAGGTTAAAGAAGAAAATCAAACAGACATTTTAATGGATTAAAATGAATATTATCTTAATATTTTATATATATGGAGAAAGTGGCGAGAAAGCAAAGAATTGAACATTAGGAGTTTGCCATGCGACAACATCTCCAGATTTCTACTTAGAAGCGGCGGTCGAAGCACTCTTCAATTGGGAATCCAATTTCGTCTGGTTTTGGAAAGGAGAAAATCTAAAGGAGATACTTTGGAAGAGAAGGTCGTCAATACTTTTTATGGTTCTCTTCTTCTTGTTATTTTCGTAGAGATTAGCAGCTAAAGCACTTGTACTGGGGCTGTAGTTACGAATTGAATGTTGATTATTAATGGCGTTTTGAATTAATTTTTGGTTACTTCTATATTCTTGTTTTAGTATTTCATGCTTGATCACCATGAGATAAATCTATTTTCTAATCTTAAAATCGAGAGAGGAGAGGTTAGATAGACCAGATAATATAGAGAACTCGATCGACCCATTAGATTGAGGTGATTTGTGTTCAGGAGTGACGCCCGGACGAACAACTTGCTTGGTTATGAAATAGGATGAAATATAAATGCTCGTCAATTAGTTTACTTATCCCCGCTCAACGATGTAGTTAGGTATCTAATTGGAGTAGACGATGAGAGGTGTGTATCCTGACTCATAAAATTAACCCTATAAACGAGTAACTTGACAACTAAAATTATTTCTAAGTCAAAAATATGATACATGAAATCCAATTTATGTTGCAGCCCTGGGATTTTCCAACTATTATAAGTAATTTTATTATTTTATTCCTGCATTCTTTTCTTTGGCACTATTAATAATTAATTAGAGTAGTATAATTTAGTAAAAATAGTTAATTCACAAGTCCTTTGGGATCGATAATCTTGTTCTTTTAAGAGCCACTATATTACTTGCGCGACCATGTACAATTGCGTGTGCAATTGGGAGCAACAAGTTTTTGGCGCCACTGTCGGGGACTTAGAAATTAACTATTCTTCTAGGTCATACTTTTTCTTTTTATTTATTTATTTATTTATTATTTTTTAATTAGTTTTATTTCCAGCAATTTTTTTTCTTTCTTTGAATAATTTCGTTTTATTGATATGGATGATTGGGATAAATCGTGATTGGGTGATGAAAGTCCTTATATATGTGGTCGTCAGTATATTCATTGGAATGGTTTTCCTAAAACTTAGTCCCTTCCCCCGAACCCCTATTATGATTTTTTTTTATTTGTGATGTTGGTAGGGGCGATGAAGCAGAGAATATAAAACAAGAGGCGCTTAAATGTGTAGACATATTGGACAAGGTTAATTCACAAATCACCGAAGAAATATTTGAATGCACAAAAGGGTACAAAGATATCGTGGAACTAGAACATAAGCTTGATGTTCTTCAATTAAAAATTACAATTCAAGCTGAATTAGATGACAGTGGGGCCCAACAAGGAGAAAGTTATGGAGAAAAAGAGATAGTGAGCAAATATTGGATACACGGACATTTTCAACTTCTAACGAGTGAAGAGTTTATCCATGATGAAATAACATACTTGACAACCTATCTGATCGAAGAAATAGTTAAGCTCACACAAGAAATCGATCAATTTGGCTCACATATTCATGACTTAGAGGCTCACTTGAACAAAAATATTGAGGCGTCTGAAGCCCAATTACCAATTGTTGTGGATTATGACCAATTAATCGAGCAAAAAGAGGAACTTCAACCATTCAACTACACCTTATTCCTTCATATCGATGTTGAGAAAGAGTACAAAAGTGAGAATGTTGTAAATAATGTTGCTTTGGAGTTGAGGCAATTTGAATCTCATTCAAAACACTTTTCCATAAAATCTGAACTGATGCATGAGTGTATTGATGAGGAACAAGACTCCTACATTCTAAAGTTTTTTTAGTCCACGTAGGCAAAATAACATTCCTCACTTAAGGACCAAGAAGTGCAAGATGCGACATATATTACTTGGCTTCTTTATCTTTATACCACCACCCCTTGGGAAGAGTAGAAAAATAGATTCAAAGTTAGGGGTAGAATTCATAAGTTCAAAGTGGTGAATTTTATTGTGTCGTGCCGTTAAATTAAGTGCTTATTGGGAGGCAATCCAATTTACATTGTAAATTTTTTTTATTAGTATTTTTTTTTTTTTTGTTCTTACAGGTTTTGGAGAAGTGTGAATATCCAAAATTTGAAGCTAAGGAGCACGTTGGAGCTTAAGTGCGGGGTGCGTACGACCCTTGATGAAAATTGAGAGAACATGCTACTACCTAGGTCTAAAGGCCTCGGGGAGTTTTCCTAACCCTTGTTTTAAATTTTGTTCGATGCTTTGGGGACATATCATCTTTTTAAGTGTGGAGTGGAGGAATGAATTCCTAGTTTTTATTGTTTTATTGAGTTTTTTTTTAGAATGGGTTTCTCGCATTTTGTTTTCATTTCTTTTTCCGAGGATAGTCCCTTTGAACAGAATGTCTTTTATTTTTTTAGGAATAAGTTTTATATTATTTTTTTAGAGAAAAGTAAAGACCCTTTTGATTGGTGTGATACTTACTATTAGGTCTAATATTTTAGTAGTACTTTCTTGTGAATGCTTGAAAAAAAATCACATACTCTTTGACACTCAAGCTCATAATTGTGACTTTTTATATAACTTATTTTATATTTTTGAGTTTGTTATGATCTTGTCTCTCTTAGAAGTGGAATTGATCCATCTTGATTGATACTTGTGCCATGTGTGGTGAGATTTTATTTATTCCATGTTTTGCATCATACTCTAGAACTTGCCTGCATGTTATTGAAGCGAAATAAAAAGTGATACTTTGTTAAGGAGATGATAATAGACTTTCTTTGATTTTTCTGATAATTTTAGCCTTTTCAGATATTATATCACTAGTTAGCCTTTTTGAGCATGTAGCCTTTTGTTGGTAGCCATATTTTGCCCTTTGACTATTTTGTTGAATCCCTAGTTTTTGCGCATTGCTTCCTTGAGCATTATAGCATAGACTTATTCTAATTATCAATTATGAGAAAAAGGGATGTTTGAGTGAAAAAGTAATAAATGATAGCTACAAAGTGCTTAAAAGCCCTCTTTGAAAGAAAAATGATGTAAAAAAAATGAAAAAAAAGGTCACCTTGATGATGACCCTTGTCCTTCCAAGGACATCATGCACACCTTAACGCATGTAAAATACATAAGTTGAGGGTGACTATTAAACAAGAAAAACTTTTTTAAAAAAAATTAAATTTTTTTTGCAACATTTTTGAGATGATGAGAATTACTTGTGAAATTACTGTTGAAGAGGGGGCTAAAAAACAAGAGAAGAAAATCATGGATGATGAAGTCTTAAATAGCAAAGTGCTTATGGAAGTGTAAGTCACTATTATATAGTTTTCATACATGTCCCCTAGCCTATATTACAACCCGTTAAAGTCCTATTTGATTCTATTCAAGCATGCTTAAATTAGTGTAGATGTAAATAATGAGCAAGTATATGGTTCTTTGTGTATACATGTGAATTTTCTTTGTGAGGGTGAGAGTGTGCTTGATGTGAAGTCCTTAATTTATATTCAATTTTTGAATTGAGTGTGTGGACTTTTTCTTTTTGTGAGGGCACTTTTTTCATCATGGATAGGAGATTTTATTAACTTTCTTTGATGAGAGTAGGTGAGCAAACTCAAACTTGATGAGTTCAAAGTCTTTCCTTGAGGTTAGGAGTTTAGAGGTTTGTTGTTTATTTGGATGTCTTGCATAATGATTGAGAAGTCTACTTGATGTTTTGAAATTGATATATGACCTAATTGTTTGTATTAACCACAGTGATGACATGTCTAATTTGATATATTTGTGATGAGCTTTAATGTTGCTCGAGGACGAGCAATAGTTTAAGTGTGGGGTGGTGATGTGAGGTTTATTATTTATATTGGTCCTTTTTGAGTATGTATTTAACGAATTGTACTGAATAATGTATTTTAGTTGTATAATTAAATTGGTGGAAAAATAAAGAAGTTTGGAGCCAAAAAAAATTAAAGATGGAAGGTTGAAGAAGGAAATCAAGCAGACAACTTAATGGATTAAATAAACATTATATTAATATTTATATATATGGAAAAAGTGGCGAGAAAGCAAAGAATTGATCATTAGGAGTTTTGCCACGCGGCAACATCTCCAAATTTCTACTTAGAAGCGGCGATCGAAGAACTGTTCAATTGGGAATCCAATTCCGTCTGGTTTTGGATTCCTAATTTGCTTTGGACTCAATTATTTTATTTAGAGTTTACTATATCTATAAATAGTCCATACAAATAATTATTGGAGACAGAGAATGAAGGGAGAAAATCTAAAGGAGGTACTTTGGAAAAGAAAGTCGTTAATACTTTTTAGGATTCTCTTCTTCTTGTTTTCTTAGAGATTAGTAGTTAAAACCCTTGTTTTGGGGATGTAGCTACGGATTTAATGTTGATTATTAATGGCGTTTTGAATTAATTTTTGGTTGTCATTATAAGTTACTTTTATATTCTTGTTTTAGTATTTCGTGTTTGATCACCATGCGATAAATCTATTGTCTAATCTTATAATCGAGAGAGGAGATTTTAGATAGACCAGAGAATATAGAGAGCTCGATCGACCCATTAGATTGAGGTGATTTGTGTTCAGGAGTGACGCCCGGACGAACAACTTGCTTGGTTACGAAATAAGATAAATATAAATGCTCGCCAATTAGTTTACTTATCCCCGCTCAACGATGTAGTTAGGTGTCTAATTGGAGTAGGCGACGAGAGGTGTGTGGGCCGACTCATACAATTAACTCTATAAACCAGTAACTTGACAACTAAAATTAGTTCTAAGCCCAAAATATGATATTTGAAATCCAATACATGCTGCAGCCCTGAGATTTCCCAACTATTGTAAGTAATTTTATTATTTTATTCCTGCATTCTTTTCTTTGGCACTCTTAAATAAATAATTAGATTAGTATAATTTAGTAAAAATAGTTAATTCATACGTCCTTTGAAATCGATAATCTGGTTCTTTTTAGAGCCACTATATTACTTGTGCGACCACGTACACTTGCGTGTGCAATTGGGAGCAACAAATCCCGAGGATCCATTCAGAGAATTTTGTGCCTTAATGTGTTATTGTTGGTATTGTTTCTGATGTCTCCTGAAATGTTCATCGTGGTCATGGGATCATCTTCCGCGATTGCGTAAGTTATATTTGTTGTGCATTGCATTCACGTGAGGCCCACCTGGATTCATAGGTATAAGCATACTAGGCATTTAAATGTGAACAATGTGTTGCGGCCGCGCAAGTTAAAAATGAGTTGTCTTATTTAACTCTTTACGATCACATGGATTGAGCCGCAATCAGATAGAGTAATTAACCTGAAAAGATTCTTATGTCCTAAAATTGATATTGCTTCCCCCATTCCTTTGTTTATGAACTCTAAGAACAAGAACTTTGTTTATGTGATTTCCATGAGACTTATCAAAATTAATAGTTCTCAAACACGTGCATTGCACGTATATCTCATGTTATTTGATACAAAATATTCTCAAATGAATGATACAAATATTTTAGAATAACTGATGCATTACACAAAATTTAATGGGTAAAAATGTAGCTTCTGCTTAAAATTCAATGCTAATATAAGAATTACTTTATTACAACCCAAGACTAAGGTTGACATGATCAATAAAATCAGAAGAATTTCTGATTGTATGGATAAAAGCTTCCCTTTTAATTATCTGGGATACCCTACATGGCTATATTTAGCGGTAACAGAAGAACATTTCCTACTTTAATTATATCATTGCCAAATATCTAACACTATGTTTCCATACAAAATGAAAGAAGCTTAACAAAATAATATATCAATTAAGCAAAAAATGACCGATGAATAACAAACTACATATGAACTATATTAAGATGATGAAACACAAAGTGTAATGGACTAACATTTTCAATTCAATTTATAAACAATTTAAGTTATTAAAAAGTGGAAAAAAACAAGTTAATTATAATATCTAACCATGTATTTGGTCTAGTTTAATTGTAGAAGCTAAAAAGTTTAACAATTAAAGTTATTAAGAAGTGAAAAGGACAAGCTCTAACATATAACCATGTATTTGATCTAGTTTATTTGTCATTATTGATTTTAAATTTAAAAGTTAATAAAAGAATTTTAATTAAAAAACTTAGTGAAGGGTATTTTCTCAATTCAACTTTGAACCTAAAACCTATCCACTTTTTGTAATACTAGTTTTTGAACACGTGTTGTATACGGTGCTAACTAGTATAATTACTTTTAAAATATAAGCGTACGATGTGTACAATACAAGCTCGAATCAATGAACACTGAACATATTCAACTAAAATTATGATCAAGACACATCATACAAAAATATTGTTATCAGGTGAATTCGGAAACTAATACTATAACAACTTCAATTATGCAATTCTTATAATATACCAAGTATTCAACTTGTTAAAAGCTCTTTTTTAATATGTTAGAACACATAATTTAAATTCGACATTCAAGTTACAAAATATTTAATGCCAAAGTTGCCGCCTTCTTTTTTAGGAATAATACCCTCCATTTTTTTTTACAGATGCATACATATCGAGAACTTGTCGTCGAAGGAGAGTGGTGTTTTGTAATTGTTGTAGAGAAATTCAATCAACATGTCTTCCTTAGGATGACTAGTAGATCACTATCAATTTCATAGTCTACACCTACAAAATAAAAGTAGTTATTTGTTATAAAATGATCATTGTTTGAATATTTAATTGACATTTACAAATAATAATTACATGTATATGTACCCTTCATCTTCTTTGGCTCATTCAAAGTTATTAATTATGCCATCTGGAAATTTTGACAAAAGAAATTTTTGTCAAGTTATATACATATAATTGAATTATGAAATACAATACAATCATTTGTGAGATATAAATGGTAGAAAAAAGAAAACAAAAGAAACCAAAATTTATATGGTGCAATAAATAAATGCATATAAAAGGGAAATATGCAAAGAAAAGTCTACGAACTACAAAGTAATAATGGATCAATTAGATAAAAACTAACCAAATATTTCCATCAACTCGAGGAATTAAAGAAAAAGAAAACTATAATATCATCACCATCGTCGGTAATTACTCTGATTTAATTTAAACATGTGATACGAAATTCTCTAAAGATAGAAAAAGATTTAAAAACTATCACAATGTAATTGAAATGAAATCAGAGACCACTATATATATAGTTAGATTAAAAGTTGAGCGGTCAAGTAAAAAGTTGGAAAGGACAAAAATAAATAGCAAATTAGATATAATTTATACTTATAATGGTATATGTACTTCTAGTAACGGTTGGCAAAATGATACAAAGAGATCTCATTGAATTTGTGAATAAAAATGAGGAGGGGGGATTTACCGGAGAAGCCATTTTTTAATTAATTCTATGCTAAGCTCCCTTACCAGCTTTATTCTATATCTTTTTTTCTTTGAGTCATTAAAGTTGTTTACTCTACCTAATTAAATTGAATCTCTTCCTCTCCTTATTTAAGATATAATTATTGTATATAGTGAAAGATGTAATTCGATTCCAAAATATCTTCCTCTTCCCTTATTTAAAACTCATAAATCATAGTAATCATTTTGGTTAGGAAAATCATTTTAAAAATTAAGATTTTATTGAATACAGATGAATGTTTAAAAAAATTGGAAAAAGAAAAGAAAAACATATATAGATGCTGAGCTTTGGAGGTGTGAAATCACCATTTTCATTTCCCAACTATATAGTTATATATAGATTTTCTTAACTTAATTTCGAGTAAAATTAGAATTGCACGATTAGTAATTTTTTTTCTAAAAACAAATAAATTGAATGAAGTTGAAGCAAATAGCCGTTAATTATTTTTTAATGAAATAATAATAATGAGAAAAGTTTTTGGGTATAAATGAATTAATGGTGTGCCAAACTTATATTTATTAATTTTTTAGTTTATAAAGAGTAAAAATACATTTACCACTTTAATTATTATTATTATCATTATTATTATTATTATTATTATTATTATTATTATTGTTAACAATATGATATGATTTAATTAATATTTAACTAATTAGATGTTATATATATATATATATATAAGAAAATTCCAAAGTCATTATTATTTTCATTAAACTTATTAAAACATTTTAATTTATAGGAGGGTAAAATCGTAATTCAACTTTTGACTTGAGTTCTTCTCACTTTAATATAATAACTAGTTCTCAGGAATGTGCGTTGCACGTTTATCCCATATTATTGAATTATTATATAGAAAATATTGAAATTAACAATATTAACTTTATCATTTACATCATATTCATTAAATACAATTCATAATAGTGAAATGTTTTTTTTAATCATAACAGTGGAATGTTGCATTTTGCTATCAAGCAAGAAATGTGA
Source organism: Solanum lycopersicoides (assembly GCA_022817965.1). NCBI lineage: Eukaryota > Viridiplantae > Streptophyta > Magnoliopsida > Solanales > Solanaceae > Solanum > Solanum lycopersicoides. The sequence goes on along the minus strand of CM040625.1, from coordinate 59,207,179 downwards.
AGCTAATCAAGATAATATAACATGTAATGGTATGAATATGTCGATATAACTATCCTCAATAATATCTCATTACGCACTTAACACGTAGATCCCATATACAATTTAAAAACATAAAAAAAATAATTTAAGAATAAATATAAAAATCACTTGCAAAGGAACCAATTTGCATGAAATAAAACCAAAATTTGAATTTTTGGAACGTTTCCAAACATCTTCGAGAAATATGTATCCTTCTTCTACATCAATTAGAATAAAAAATAAAATATAAAAACTATTAGTGTATAAAAGAGTATATATCTTTATTTCATTCTGATATATACATAGTGATAAAATCTATTGTCTTCCGAACATTCATTCTCTATCTATCAATATTATCACATATGATGACGTCTTCGATCCAAATGCAACACTAATGCTATTATCTCATAGTTCTAAAAGGACAATGATATTCTTTTTTTGTACCTAGAAGATCTACTGTAAAGGAACCAAAAAGTAATATTGGAGCAAAATGCGATAAACAACATAATAGTTAGATATGATCATCATCATTATTAATATTTCAAATGTAATATTCAAGATGTCACAATTCAAGATGTCATAATATATATTATATAAATTAATATATATTATGTGAAATGACAAAGAAAGGAAGAAGAGAGTTCAATTCACTTGCCCAAAGTATGTAAATCAGTGAAAGCACCGATTTGAATTCCTCCAACAATGACCTTAAATTAAATATTAAAAGAGAATTTTCTCAAAATATGAAAATATATTAGATAACATTAAAAACTAACTTTGTGAATAGATGGATTTTAACCTTCGTGAAAATTTCCAATACCCATTTCCATCGTTACATGCTCTGTATGAAGTTTTAGAATTTATACACATTTTTCTTTTGTAAAAAGCAAAAAAATACAATGAAAGTAATAAGTAATCAACTTAGTGTATTTAGAGAGAAATAAAAATTTTATTTAATAATAATACATTTTTGCAAAAATAATGACAATCGGCTGACCACCTCTTTGCTAAATATTATATATAGCTCTCAAATTTTATCACCCTCGCAACTCTTATTCTCTTTATTTTATATTATTGCTCTAAAAATGTATTACCCTTGCAACTCTTCATTCTCTTTAATTTTTATTATCATAATTATATATAACAATAAAGTGAACATTTCTCTCATAATTAATTACCTTGCAACTCTTCATTACCTTCTTTATTATAATTATTATAACAATAGGTGAATAATTATAAGTAGAGGGAGAATAATTAAGATTATGAAGGAAATGAGAAGCTAACCAACGGAGATTACAAACAAGTAGGTATATGACGATTAGCATTAGTATAATATAATAATATGATATGATTCTTATTTAATTAATTAATTTTTATTACCTTTTAAAATTAGTATAGGGGTATTTTAGTAATTCAACTTTTGACTGAAATCTTCCCACTTTTAGTAATATATGATGATATGCTATGACTAGATTTACTACACGTGTGTTGCACTTGGTGGCATCCTCTTGTCATGTGATTAAGTCTAAAATAGTAAGCTAACTTTTTTTATCATAATATATTGCAGTAAGTATTAGAACAGTCTCGTATACATAATTTCGCAGTTATTTATATGCATACTACATTATTAAATATATTCAATATGTAAGATAATAATTTCTATGGACATTTCACACTTTCCAATTTTCTGTTTCAGAACAGTACTCGATTATTCTCGTCTAATCGTCTTGAATTTGATGTATGTAACTTTATGACGTTGTCCACTAATAGATAATACTTTGCCGGATCTTCAAGTCATTTGTATCGTAATTACCAATATCTAAGTTTACACAATAGTTGTATTTTTCTTCATAAATTGCATGTTGATGCTCAATTTTTCTCCTCTTCAACCGAACCTATTAAATACAACCATTGACATCATAGTGTGCTGGTTTTGTTCTTAATTGATTATGCTTTAAAAGATAACAAATCGTCTCTTACCTAGTGCTTCCTTGTATACAATATTTTTTTTTGTATATGTGCCCTTCGTCGTACTGGTTGTTCAGTCTTTACCAATACTTTTGTCGTGGTCATTCAGATTCATCTCGATAGTGCTACATATAGTTTTCCATGGGAGAAAACATGTTGGGGAAGATACAATCCAACAGTAGGAATTGTTTGACCTTGAGCTTTATTTATCGTCATTGCAAAACAGAGACATATTGAAAATTGCTTGCGAATAAATTTAAAAGGATATCCTTCATTCTCCGACGGCGATTGTAGGATTCTTGGTATAAATACCTGTTTTGTTGCATATTATTGTGTGGTTATTTCGGCATGAATGACATTGTTGTCACAACTTCTAAAAATTAAGTGTAAATTTTGAATATAGCATAATATGTAGTATTATTATCAAGTTATGGCATTAGAGTTTCAATTTCATTTTGTAGCATTTAATATCTCACTCTATAGCATTTAATTAATAATTATATTGTTACTTATAATTTATTAAAAGCATTTGTTATTAAAAATTAATTAAAAAATAAGTGGATAAAGTGCTAATGAGTAATTAATTCTAATGAGTAATTAATTCTGACAACATAAATGAAGTGCTAATGAGTAATTAATTCTGACAACTAATTTTCAGTTATAATTAATGCGCAGTAATTTAATATGCACGCCTGAGAATTTGAAGGGACTATTTTTTTATTGAGTTAAATTAAAGGTAGATAAATGATTAGCATTACAATTATTCTTCATTCTAAATTTGTCTATTACTTTAAAATTTCTTTCAACATATAAGTCATTTTTCCCCCAAGAATTGAAGATTATTTTCATAGCTACATATTTCACTTCCGATGGATAACTTTGTGTCAATTTTAATTAAATTTTAAATTTTGTATATAGCATTTTATACAGTAATATTATCAAGTTATGTCATTAGAGTTTCAGTTTCATTGTGTAGCATTTAATATCTCACTCTATAGCATTTTATTAATAATTATATTGTTAATTATAATTATTAAAAGGAGTTGTTATTAACAATTAATTAAAAATTAAGGGGATAAAGTAATAATGGATAATTAATGTTAATAATTAACACACTGATAACACAAATTATGAAACTTTTGTTTCTTTATTAATTGATACATTTAATGCAGGTAACACGTTTTTAATATGAATAGTTGCACTTTTAGGAAATTTAATTAAAGTTAAATATATGATTAGCACGTTTTTAGGGATATTAAACATTTATCATCATTGCCTTAAATATCTCTAGTTAGTTAAAATAATATTATTTTTTGAATTAATTTCTTAAAAAACTCAACCAGATAATAAAAATATTTTCGGATTTTCAGAATACTTTCAGATTGTCATTTTCAAACATATTTGGATCAACGTTACAAGTACTCTTCTTTTCAAAATTTCACGATTATTTTCAGATTGCTTTCAACGTATAAGTCATTTTTTCTAAAAATTCAAGAATAATTTCATAGCTGCATATTTCACTTTTTTTTAGTAACCTGATAAATTTTGGCATACAATATATGTTTCTATTTAAATTATAATATATGTTTTTATATTAATTTTGTATTGAAAATGTATTGTGTTTGTTTAATTGTAGTATTGTATAGGATAGTGAATGATATATTAACTGTGTATGAAGTATGTATGAATTATATGAACTGATTATAAATTTGTGTAACGTTGAAGTCTGATTTTTTTTAATAGTGTATGAAGATTATACGAAACGTGTATCATTTGTGTATGAAAGTCCATTTTTTTTTCAAAATTACAGTATATGTTTCTAATGAAATTAGAATATATGTTTTGCATTAATTTTGTATAGCAGGTAGACCAAAACTTGAAAGATGGAAGGGGTTTGCTGACGTGAAATTCAAACGTACAAAAATGACTTGCAGTAGATGCCGTCAAGTTGGACACAATAGAAAGACATGTTCAAATTGTCCTGTGCAAAAACAATGATTTCGTAATGTTACATTTGTTATTGTGTTGTTTTGAATGTTAGAAACACGTTTTGTTTTATTGAGTGCAGTTGTTATCATTGACATTTATAAAGTTTGGTTTCGTAAAAAATTGTCATATATATATCATTTGTTTCTGATACATATGTCAAAGTTCAATATGACATTCATAATTCATACAATGTTTATACATTATAAATATACATTGAACTATACTTACTGCCATTCATAAAATGTTCATATAGTATTCATACAATGTTCATACAGTATTCATACAATGTTCATATATGTACCATTTGTTTCTGTTACATATATCCAATTTCAATATGGGATTCATAATTCATTCAGTGTTTATACATTATATATATACATTGAACTTTACTGCCATTCATAAAATGTTCATATAGTATTCATACAATGTTCATATATATACCATTTGTTTCTGTTACATATATCAAAGTTCAATATGACATTCATAATTTATACAATATTTATATATTTTTCATACAATGTTCATATATTTTTGCATATTGCAATCGAAATTTATACAAAAATCATACACATTTAATAAAGTGCAAATATTCATTTAAGCATACTACCATTAAATACAATAGTTAATATATTATGACATATATAGTTAAATATATTTCATACAACATGCAGAGATGAGTGTTACAAGATCTCTACAAGATCTTTACGCATAAAAATGATTGTCCCTCTTATAACTTCACTCTTTTTTTTTTTTTGCCATAAATAAAAATAACAATCTTAAAATTCAGCTCAAACAAAAAGAATCTAAAGTGTCCCACAGATTCATAGTAAAAAATGTAAAAAAAAAAAGTTCATCAAATTATTTGACTTATTTCAAAAAGTAACAAAAAAGAATTTTTGGAAGTTTCCCTTTGGTTCACTTTCATTTTAGCAAAAATGAATTTCACCTTCTAGAAAAAGAATCCCATTAGTCATGGTTTATTACTACTACATTATTCATCATTTATTCACCTTCTTCTTTCTCTCTCTAGATGCCTCAAGTTGATTTGGAAACTCTAGTTACGGCTTGTGCCGGTGGCGAAAGTGACCGGAAAGTTGCATGTGATACTTTGGCTGACAGTGACGGAGACGGCGAAAAACGTGTGAAAGACGATTTGGATGATGAGGAGAAGCAATCGGAACATCCGCAAAAATGAATTTCACCTTCGAAAGATGCTGAGTTCGATTGGTTTAAAGCTTGAAAGGGAAATATGTTTTTGTGAAGTTTGATCAGTATTTTGGGAAATCAGTATTCTAATATATGCTCAGATTTAATATGACAGAGAAATTAGGCGTGCTCTCTTTAATTAATTAATAGAGAGAGAAACATGTGCTGCCTTTAATTGATTAATAGAGAGAGAAACATGAAAAAAGGCGTGCAAAATTAATATGGTAGAAAGAAAAGAGTGTAAATAGGGGAGAGGTTGAGTATATTGGGGAAAGATAAAAGAGTATTGGTTGATATGGGGGTGGATAGTTATTGGGTAATTAAATATTAATCAATTATTTAAAATAAAATCCCTAATTTCTAGATTTTATTTTTTAAAAAGTAACTATATAATATGAAGTTTAATTAATATTTAATAAATAATAATTTAGAAATTATATTACAAACATTAAAAGGTAATTGATTAATATTTAATAATTTATTATTTATATTAAAAAAATTATTAATATTTAATAAATAATAATTTATAAATTATATTATAAACATTAAAAGGTAATTGATTAATATTTAATAATTTATTATTTATATTAAAAAATTTAAAAGGTAATTGATTAATATTTAATAATTTATTATTTATATTAAAAAGTTTAATAGGTAATTGATTAATAAATAATAATTTGTTGATAAAAGGTAAGTGAATAAATGAAACTAATTATTTAAACATAATAATTATTAGTTAAATAATAAAATAATTTTTTTTAATTAATATATTATTAGATAATATCCTATAACTTGATAATAATATGCTATAACTAGTTTACATTTAATAATATATTTTTTAATTAATATATTATTAATTGATGTGCTATAAGATGATAATATTATGCTATAAGTAGTTTATTTTTAAAAAGTATGATTACAACTTGATATTTATCCTCTTAAATGTGTGTGGGATGTTAATTTTACAAAAAATAATTATGTCCAATTGCATAAGTCATTTGCTGGATCCAGATTCCTCAGCAGCATAATAGGCACATTCTCTTTCAAATCTAACCTATATAGTATGCAAATATACATAAGTTGTTTAATATTTTACCTCATACTTTTTTTCCATCCAATTTAGCAATTCATAGGTAATGTCATAATTGCAACACTAATATAACAAACAATATGGAAATGTTACCTATGTGGTGACTGCCCATTTGGCGTCAACGTATTCAAGTATTCTTCTTGATAGTAATTGTTGATATCATCTTTCGCCGAGTCAAAGTTGATATATGTTCTTGTTTGTCCCGGGAATTGAGTAATCAACATTCCATTTAGATTATCTACATATTCATTTCTACCTGCTAAGATTTTCATTTCAGTTATATACTTTGTCGATGAGTATTTTTGTTGTAATGATTGAATACTTCCCTTACTAAGCATTCTTCTGGTTTACTATCACCAGTTGGTTGGACCATCATTGTTGTGGCAGTTGTATTAAATTGTCTCGTATTTTGCTTTCGTCGAACTGTATTTTATTGAACTATACTGCAAGATGGTAGAAGTACATGACATACCTTTGTCGAGGTTTCTTCGATATACTGTTGGACTTTGCAGCCTAGTAAATTTTGTGCCGCGTCGAAAAGTATAACCTATGCACATTGTTCTCCAGCACAAACTTCAATCCTTAAGGAGTATCTTTAAAATTGGGTGAATACGTTAGAGTTTACAATTAAACATATTGTTTATTATATGGAAATGATGGTTGCTGTTTGTTGACATGTCGAACCTCATTTCATACTCAACATTTTGGATGTTGCAATTTCAACAAGTCGTTGTTTCTTCTATACCATGACACATATTTATTGAGTATGTCTATACAATTTTAGCTTTATACTTGTAAAAAGCTTCCTGGACATTGTTAATGATAAATATTGAAGATTATGCTTGGTTAAGAGTGGTCCTTTATGGATGCATAAAGTGTCCATTAGAAGGTACCTGTATATCCGTAATTGTGCCCCCAATAATTTGAGCTAGCATCTCTTCCATAGCCTTTTCATTACCTTACTAGGTGTGGTTGTAATATTTTTCTATCCCCCTTTTATGACTTCACGCCTGTAGCATATAATTAAGGAAATGTTTGTGGTTTTTGAATTTGTTAGATTAACGTATAGCTCTATAAATTATAGGTACACCATAAATTTTGGCAGTGAGGTTAATGAAATATTGTCGAGCATATTAGAAGATTAGCTTGTGTACCAGGTGCGAAGATCTAGTGCTCTTGGAAACATTGGATTGATCAACACACTGCTCACGGGTATAGTTGACATCCCCAAAGTGCCTAGTTTGGAAAACAACATATTAAAGTGAGGCATCAAATAATATATTCAAAATTTTTACAATTAACATATCGAAGAGACTGTGTATACGAACTATATATTGAGACTCTCACGTCACATAAGCCAAGAACAGGTTGATCATCATTCAACTATTCCAGAAATGCACCGTCATGTACTGCAAAATCTCCCCATAGAGTTACAGTTGTACGCTCCATGCTAGATTTTGAATTAGATGAGAATTGTGAATGCATCAAGAGATTTATATGGACAATCAAGAAGTCATAATGGCAACTTACAGTTCATTTGTAAGAATAAGTTCACGTCTTTTGCTATTGCCTTTTACAATTTTAGGATTGACTGTGACTGATACGCAAAGAGAGTCTGGATAGAGGTGCAGTGAGTTAGTGATACATAGTAAGTAAATGAATGAAGAAATCTAAATACGTACTGTGAATAGTTACCGAATATTGCACCATTTTGTAATTTTTTTGCGTGTTCCAAAGAAACAAAAACGTCAGAGAAATTGTGTATTGAAACAACATGGTCTCTCTCCTCTATGATTGTGTTGTCGGTAATATATAGAGTTCGTTCTCTTTGTGTACGGAAGTGTAGTTGGGTTTGAATCTATCCAACAACCCATTAGCACAGTAATAAATCTTATTTGTCTTTAAGAAGTCCTTCCATGTGCCAATATGCTTATTAAATAGCTTGCAACTTCGTCCCCTAGTATTGATGTAATTGACATGTTAGTTGATTAGAAAAGTAATATAGGGAGTAGATAGGAATGTTAGCGTATAACCTAAGCAAAACTATTCCCTCATCGTCCACTAAGATTACCGTTTAATTTGGAAAGTCCCTTCATGACGAGAAATCCTGTACTACATAACATAACCCTTTCAAAGAATAAATACTCGCGTTACCCAATCAACAGAGTGTTTTGTATCTTGTTAATGGAGACACACTGCTTTGATAGTTCAACTTCAGTCGCCATGTGTGATGATTCAGGATAGTTAGAGGTGCCAAGGGAAAAAAGTGAAGTTCATTATTCATTCCCGGACGTAATGTGTTGGTGAAAAATACAGCGGAATCATTAAGAAGATTGATGCAATGTTACTGCAAGTAGTCAATTGATGATCATGCATGAGGAGAGTGAAACTTACAATTTAAGATGTGGAGTGAAATATGTCAATGTCCAGTCCAATACTATTATGTGTTTTGCTTAAGGAAGAACAATATTAGCCTGAGGAAGTATTGCAAAAATGTTAATTGAATTCAAATGTGCAGATGTACGCTTGAGAAACAAAACAAATATGGTTGTAGAAGAGGAGGAAAAGAGGGCATACCTATACGTTATTTACAGAAACTGATTATGTAACGACCCTCATAGTCGTTTTATAAATTTTACCCATTTTCTGAGTTAACCCATTTTAATAGTTTTAATAAATAATTTATGACTTATAAGAGTGAATGACATAATTTTCAGCTTTAATAAAGAATTATTTTGTTGCTAATAATAATGAAAAAGAAAAAAAATAGAAAAGGAAATTAAATAAATAAGTAAAATAATAATAATAATAATAATAATAAAAAAAAAAAGGGCAAAGTGCCCTAAAATGTTTAAGGCCTCAGGCGGCTACATTGAAACAAAAGAACGAACAGAAAGATAAAAAAAAAAAAAAACGCAGAAGAAAAAAAGAAAAGGAAGGGAGAAAAAGAAAGAGAAAAAGGAGGAGAAAAATTGATACGTTTATCTTAAGGCGTAAAGGTAATTATTCTCATTCTTTTTATTAAGTTTTTATGTAATTAAGAGTAAATTTTTAGGTTAAAACGTGTATAATTTATGCTAAAATGTGAACTATGAATTAATGATTATAATAATAAGAGTAAGCAATTCTTATTAGGGAAAAAATTATGGTTAATTTGATTTTAAGTTGAATGGCGAAGTTTTTTTTTTGAGAAATTTTCATTAAGGAATTTAATGGCTATTATAGGTAAATCATAAGGTAATGATTGGAGCCAATTATTGGGTAATGAATATGGCTAATCAATAGTCATAATAAAGTGATAAACGGTGGTTTAATTAAATGGTAAATTGTTCGTGGGTAATAGTCCAACCTTTAGATCTTTTTTTTCTTTTTTTTGGGTTGATGACAAATTATCAAAGTTTTGATATATTGGGATAAATAATTAAATATATGGTGTATTATATTATATAAATACCATTAGATTTATGGTATTGGAGAATGGAAACTTAACCTTAGAATTGAAATTTGAAGAAAATTGAAAGAGTTGACATGTTAGTTAGCCTCAAGATTTACGAACTTGATCATAAATTTGGGTGAATTGTTGGCTCAAGGCTAAACACATAGTAATGTGAATGCTGTTGTTAGTTTCAAAATCTTATTGTGGAAATTTGTTTGGATAGATTGTATTGATTTGAGCCCAATGAAAGGGGAAGACTCCAGTCCCAGAGTGATTGTTTGACTATTCGAGGCAAGTGAATTTCTAAACCCTTGTTAAGTGTATGGAATGCGTGTATTTCCTTGTGTTATATGTTTGGGAGTAATGGGACTTGGTGATGAGTTGACTTATTCACATTGATTAATTCTAATGATGAAAAAAAATAAAGGGTAATAAAGGAAATGTGATTAATTGCTTGTGTGTGATGTTTTGATAATTAAGAATAATTTGAAAGGCTTGTTGAATTATTGTTGATGTTGTTGTGAATTGTGCAATGTTATGAAAATGGTCATCTCCTCATTATTTGTGTGTACATGTCATTTGCATTATTCTGAGACATGGTTGTGACAAGTGTTATGTGCATTGAGAAAGAATGAGAACTTTAAGAGGATGTACCATTTTGAGGGACGTATCGCGCGCCGCGATGGATACTATATTTCGAGGAACGTATCGCGCACCGAGATGATTACTATTATCGAGGGTCGTGACGTGCGCCGCGACAGATGCATGGACAGATATGTCCCCCATGGGTCCCGGACTGAGAGACAACGGGTGTGTACCACTAGGTCAGACATGCATCATTGTACTTGACATTGCATTCCATTGCATTGCACATACTTATCATTAGTGAACTTGATATTTTGTTTTGGTGATCTTGTGATTGCCTTTCTGCGGAACTTGTGATTGATGAATATTGAGCTTGTTATTGTGGATATGTAATTTATTGAAGTATTGTTGTTGAGGATATGTAATTTGTTGAAGTATTGTTGTTGAGGATATGTAATTTGTTGAAGTGTTGTTTTTGAGGATATGTAATTTTTCAAAGTGTTGTTATGGAGGATATGTAATTTGTCTAAGTGTTGTTGTTGAGCTACGTGCTATGTAAACTGTGAGCTGTTAGGTTGGACTGATTTTTATGCAGGTTGTAGTTGTGGAGGTTCGATTGGGGTGGTAGGAGTACTCGTATTTCATCCCCTTAGCTTGTGTTTAGAGGTTTACTTGTTGAGTACCGTGTGGTTTGATACTCACCCCTTGCTTCTAAAATTTTTTTTGTAGGTTACTAGCCTGGACCTTTGTGATATATTCTCTTCTTTTCCGAGGCTTCTTGGAGATTTGTGAGGTAGCTGTTTGTCGTATCAACAAACTTTATTTCTCCTTAATTATGATCTTGTTCTATTCTAGAAACAAGTTCATTTGAGACTTGAGTTTTCTTTTGAATCTATTGTAATACTTCAGATGCTTGTACACGTGACAACCAGATTTTGGGGGTATTTTTAAGTTGATAGTAAATTTTTCGCATTTTATTATAATAGTTGAGTTTTAAGCCGACTTGTCTTAGTGGGATAAGACGAGTGCCATCACGCCCAATTTTGGGTCGTGACAGATTAGTTTGAATTGGAATGTGCAGATGTATGCTTGACGAACAAAACAAATACGGTGGTAGAAGAGGAGGTAAAGGGGGTATACCTATGCATTATTTGAAGAAGTTGATTTGTTAATGGAGACGCTTTGCGCAGAAATTGATTTGCTGTTAAAGATTTTTTTGTATGTGTGGTTGATATATATATATATATATATGGGGGAATATGCAGAGGTTGCGGTGGTTGCCTTGGAGTTTATATTTGGGCGTTGGACAGATATAGTTCATGGGAAAAGTGGTGACTCTTCAGTCAAATAAGACCTCGCGTCTGTCCAGTGAAAGTGCTGGCTGTTTGTTGCCTTAGTTTTTTTTGTTTAAAAAAGACAGGGTTATTTGTGTCATTTGTTTAAATCAGTGAGGGGTATTTGTGTACTGCTTAAGTGAGCGGTATTTACGTAATTTAACATTTATTTTTGAAGTTCATGCTTTTAAGGTAGTATAGATATAGATAGATAGATAGATAAATATAGATATGATAGATGATACTTTTGGGTAAGTGATTTTACTCAAACCCTTCATAACTCATTTATTATTTCATGAGTTTTAACATTAAATCATTTATTTCAAATTCTAAAGTTTGATACATAAGTGAGAAGAATGAAAACACCGAGCATCCAAAGAAAAATGAAACGAAGAGACGGAAAAGTAGAGGATGCTCTACTACAGGTAAGCCTCTGAACTCAACTTTGTTTTTGTAACTCTGTTTTCGTATGTGTAACAAAAAAAATCCACAGTAGAAACAATCTCACAATTCAATAAATAACTAATCTTGATGTATATTCTTCTCAACTTAAATGGTAGGTTTTATTGTCGTAAAAGCAAACTCGAGTTGTATGCCTTGTCCACACAACACAAGCAAAACACTTCCCACTAGAGAAAATCCTTAGGGGCGGAACACCCAAGGACTTTTGGAGCCTATTTCTGCTAAATTTCGATTCATGCATAATTCATATAGTAATTGGAGTTGATTTTGGTTTTCAAAAAATTGCAGAGTATATATCTCATATGTAAGTATATATTTCTATAAAATCATTTTCTTGAAATGGAAATACAAAGATAGAGCATAAGCTAATTGCTCTAATATAGGTTTTGCCGATTGCAAGAATAGATTTTTAGAAGATTTTTTTTCTATGAGCGGAAGTAGCTTCCTTGTACCCCCATTGCCAAAAAAATGTAAGGTGTATTTGGGTGAAATATCCTTTTAATTCATGCTTCCACCATTGTTGTCTCCAATCAGCATTTTCCCGATACTCTCTCATTCATCTTTATTTTTTCCCTCTGATATTTGAAAAATGATAAATTTCTATGCCATTGAAAATGTTGTACTAGTAGTTATATAAGACTATGCATACATTGTTGAAGTGTATAATTATGAGAATTTGAATATTTTCTTAATTTTAGATTTGATTTGCTCGAGTTGTCTACAATCGTGTGTATGTAACCATGAAGAGTTATACAATTAGCAATTTTCCCTGTAATGTATTGGATATAATTCTTGGGAGCTTGCCTTTGAAAGATGCAGTGAAGACTAGTATCTTGTCAAAAGACTGGAGGTACAAATGGGTAATGCGTGCACAACTTGATTTTTGTAGTGATCTTTTCACATCTTTCAACGACAACCAAGAGGCCGAGAAAAACATTTACCAAGTCCTACGACTGCATCAAGGGCCAATACTAAAGTTTACCTCCAACATTCTAATTTGATATGTGATCGTGATATTGATAATTGGATGCTCTTCTTGTCAAAGCAAAATGTCCAGGAACTCACCCTTTAAATGCCAACAAATATCATTTACCTTCTTATCTTTTCACATTTCAACAACTAAGACTTCTAAAACTAATATGTTCTTCTTCCACCCTCCACCTAATTTCAAAGGGTTTGCAAAGCTTATTAGTATTAATCTTCAACGTGTCATCTTTGATCAAACAATATTCAGGAATCTCATAACCAAATGTCCATTGCTTGAAAGTTTGATGTTGACTAGGTGAACCACATTTGACGTTCTTGAAATTGATGCTCCTAATCTCAAATGCTTTGACTTTCTTGGAACATCGAAGTCCATTTTCTTCAAGAATGTCCCTAAGCTTAGAACCGGTGTTGTATGTCTCAATCGGATTTTTATGGATATGTCAACTTTTCCTTCTAATCTTACAAAGTCCTTCCATTTCATGCCATTGCTGGAGGAACTTGAACTAGGCGGTCCATCATTAGGGGTAATGTACATTTGTGATAGTATTACTTATGATAGTTGGTACTTATCATAAGCATATGATATATTTAACCAAATTTTTATACTTTCTTCTAGTACTTGACCATGGGAGGTGTACCATAGAATCCCCTGGCTGCTTTAAACAATGTCAAATCTCCATTTACATCGGACATTTCTTTCAGAAAAGTTGAGGAGGTTTCAAGTGCAGTTTACTTGACTACCCTAAATTACAAGAACTTGCAATTGAATGTGTAAGCACCCTCCTACTTTCTCATAAAACTTATTGATATGGTTTTTTTCATCTGAATCCACCTTAGTGTTACCAATTTTTTTGCAAGAAGCATTGTGGTGGAACATGTTATACAATTCTTACGAGCCAAATCAATCTGGTGTGGTTCTATGAAGCTACTTAAAAGTGTGGAAATGCGTTATTTTATTGGTTTTGAGATGGAAATAGAATTTGTGAAGTTTATATTGGCATCTGCACCGGTATTTGATGAAATCTTCATTTGGAGTAGTGGGCAGTTTCATCGGGGTACACATATGATGGATGAGATGAAACAATTCCATCGAGAATCACCCAACGTTAGATTCAAATTCGAAGAAATGTGAACGTATCTGGAACTGCCATGACTTTGCTTATTGGTTTTAGGTGGTCCAAAGACACACTCATTTATTATTAAGTAAATTTTTTTTTTTGTTGGTGGAACCTATATATGTAGCTCATCCTACAAATTTCAATGTTGACTTCATAGAAAATGTGCGCAATCTATTGCGTTGGTAAACTTGATTATTTTTATACTCTCTTTGGAGTTGTCGGTGTATGCTTTCTCCATTCTCCAGTTTGCTATTATTTCTTGGGGTTAAAGGTGTCCAACAAGCCCTTTATTGAGGAAGAAAAGATACAAAATAAAGTGGTCTGATCCAAATAACTAGAAAAAATAAAGACAAAAAATAGAGATGTAGACTTAGGGTCCACATTAAACGAGCCTAAGTCTCTTTTTAGGAAAGTTACAGAGGCCGTTTCACCATCTTCTTCCTCATCTTCGTTAACAGAGCTCGGAGATTAGGTTTCTGCGCCTTTACTTCAAGGGGTTTCTTTTATCTAAGAATCTCTATTGTTTTCCTCTAATGTAACAAAGATATGAACCTGAGATTACGGATTTGTAATTTATCCATTCTTAAGAGGGCTTTGGCCTTCTCAGGCAACTCCTGGTTGCTGCTAAATTCTGTTGTACCTGTAGAACTTCTGCATGACTAAGATAATCAAAGCAAACATAGCTCATCTCTTTTCTTGAAATACATTTTGTAGGGGATTAACAAATATTGACAAAGAAAGAAAAGATAAAGATAACAAGGTTAAGTTGCATTACTTTATTGAAATAATGACTTGCAATATAAATACATGAATTCATAACTTGAAAAACTAAAGAAAGGAGTAAAATAAGCTAATATTATCTCAAATAAGCCTAAAATATAACAACTAACTAGTGGTGGAAAATGGGCGGGTTGAAGATGAGTAAACATAAAATGGGTAATAATTCAATCCGCCCTTATTTGATATGGGTAAAAGTTGATTGGGTAATAAATGGGTTGGGTAAAATACTAGTTACCCATATTTTATCCATATTTTCATCAATAAATAGTACTTTACTTAAGAATTCAATATGGAGAAGATGTTTTATTCTTTTTTTAGCTGTAAAATGTTGAACATGCTTCAATTGTATCATAAAAATAAAAAAATCTCATAACTTTTCAATATAAAATAAATTTATGTAATTACAAGATGAAAATATTTTTAATTTCAAAGTAAATGAATATTTGCTTTTTAGGACTAAAACATGCTTAATGTGCTTTAAGCAATGTCCATAATAATACATGATTTGCTTATTTTGCATTATCATTGATTATCCAATATAAAAATAAATAAATAAATAAAATGTTGAGTGAATAAAAATTAGAAGCTTAACCCATTTTACTTGTAACAACCTTAAAAATGGATATGATAAGTAATGCTTAATGCGTCTAGAATGCCTACGATTAGACCGAGTTCACACGGATTGATGCGCATAGAACCAGACCTCGGAACCCTTGCTACAGCCAAGCCAACTAACTTGGGGAGTTAGTTGAGCTTGGAAAGGTTGGGTCCAACCATGTAAGGCTCTCGAATACGAAGATTTACTCGAATGAGTCTTTACCGGACTTAAAAAGGAAAAGATCATAGTTTTGAAGGGTGTAGGGGTAAAATGGTCTTTTTCCAGGCTAAGGGTAGTATCGTAATTACCCTAAATATATAATTAATTATTTAATTAATAAGGTGGAGGGGCATTTTGGGGAGAGAGGTCCGAAAATGGGCTCTTGAAGTGAAGTCTTGCTCCACCCAGGTTCGAACCTAGGTGGAAGCAATGAATTAAATTTGTTTTTAATTTAAGTTGGTAAATTAATTTAATTAATTTATATTTATAATTTATTAGCTGATTTAAAATAAAAGGAAATCAGATTTTTAATAATTAAATAAAACCTTATTTGACTAAGTCCTAAACTAGACTCCTAAGCCTAAGAAAACTCTTCTCTCCCACGCTCATCTCTCTCTCTCACGTCTCTATCACTCTCACTCATGATTCTCTCTGCCAAATAACTTAAAAAACAGTAGGTAAACCAAAGTTCTTCACACTTGAAGAACTCACAACAAAAATATAAGAAAAAAAACGAAATCAATCACGTAGGCAAAGAGAAGTTTGTCCGTCGAGTTGGTGTTGACTTTGAGGGAATTTAGACGTGATCTTTGGAGAATATTTTGGGAAGCAAGTCGAGGTTGGAACGTCATAAAAGTTATGGGTTTTCTTACTCTTGGTCCCTTTCCCAAGAAACCCCTAGGATTCAGTCGATTCTAATCCGAAAACTAGGATTGTTTCCCCGTTGCATGTCCCTGTCACTAGCTCCCAATGATTCTTAGGTTGGGTATGTTTGCTGGTAGATATTAGGTGTGTGTTATGTTTTTGTGATGAATATGTTCATGTTTGTGTGTTTAAAATCGTATGAATGACAACCTATGTGTTTTCGAAACTATGTGCATGTGTGTGCAAGGATGTAACCGTGACTAATGTTCTCTGTTCGATGCTCCAAAAATTTTAATGTTATGGTTGTTATTTTACATGCATAAACCTATATAAATCGTTATGTTCATATAAGATGAAATGTGACTGATTTGAGTGATAATCTCTTGGCTACACGAACCTATGAAAAATGCACCCAAAACGTGTTAAGTGATCTACGAACTACCCTATGAGTTCAAGTGTAAATGTTGATGAAAGTGAGCTGAAATGTGACCAAATTTCCAGCAACTTACAAGTTTGGTTTTGTCTAAACGTAGATGAACAAATCTGGAAAATTAATTGAGTGTAAATTAGGTGAGGTCACTAGGATTCGAACCCGCGACCTCACCCGTGAAATACAATAAAAAACGTGAATTAAATGGGGGTTAAGGGGATTCGATCTCGGGTGTCTTTGGCTGAAAAAAAAAATACAAAATTTAAGAATGAGAGGAGTGGGATTCGAACTCACAACCTCTTGGTCAGAACTTAAAGAAAAAAATGAAGAGAAAATAAATGTGAGGCGTGGGAATCGAACCCACGACCTCAAGGCAGTATATGAGAGTAAGAGAAAATGAAAAGAAAAGAAATGTGAGGCGTGGGAATCGAACCCACGACCTCAAGGCAGTGAAGGAGAGTTAACAGAAAATGAAGATAAAAGAAATGTGAGGCGTGGGAATTGAACCCACGACCTCTAGGCAGTAGAGGCGAAATAAAATAAAAATAAAGAGAGGCTATGGGGGTTTGATCCCACAACCTCATAGTCAACTCGAAATAGACAAGGAGAAATAAAAAAAATAATTAAAGGGGATGTGGGGGTTCGATCCCACAACCCCTCGGCCAAAGAAGAGGAAATTCAAAGGAGAAAAAAATAAAGAGGAAACATTGATGTTGGGGCTCGATATAGGGTCCCAATGTCATGTGGACCAAAACAAAATAAATGAAAAATGTAAGTGTTGTCCAAGGGATTCAAAACCGGATTTCCTTGCCCAAATTCCGTATTGATACATAAGTCATATGTGAATTAAATATTCAAGAATAATGCTACCTACTTAGATCGAAATCGAGATCTTGCATACATACAAGATGCATAAGTCTTGTACACATAGTCTTAGGAAGATATGAATCAATTAAACGAACTATGAATGAAGCATCATGACTTGTATGTATAGACCCATAAGTCTAACATACGTTTAAAAAAATAAGTAAACCTAAGATGTATGTAATGAAATGATGTAAACCTAGAAGGGTTAAGTACGAGTTTAAAACACACTAAATGGCCATGTGTATTGGCATATGATGAAATGAATATTATTTAATGAAATGATGAAACCCTAGAAGGGTTAAGTAAGAGTGTGAAACACACAAATGGCCAAGTGCATTGGCATATGATGAAATGAACATTCACGTAAAAAGGGGTGAGTAATTATGAAGAGAAAATGTGCTAGTGTTAATGAATGTGGTGACAACATGATAAGAGGCTAATGTGAAAGATGAGAGCAATCTCAAATGAGCCTAAGTAAATGTTACCAAAACGTACTCACCTATGAGAGTGTAAAGTTAATGAAGAGACCAGTCTCTATGAACACTCTAACGAAAGTATTGAGAATAATGTATACTTAATACTAATGATGAGATGAGAAATCATCTATTGAGCTATGATGTCCTCATACTAGAAGCCAGCTTCCATGACGTATGAGTTGAATGAAATGGAACTTTATATTGAGCACCGATAGACTAGCTATGAGCGGTGATGCCTTATTTCGGGAAGGGCGGAGGTTCACGTAACTCTCATGAGATGAGACTGTCCGGCATGCCGGGTATGTGTGTCCTTATATCTCCTAGTCTTCGAACCTATACTGCCAATATAGGGATCTGGTGGGGTTCAATTCCCATGTACGCTAGCATGTTTTGGGTCAATTTGGCCGGTGATTCCACCTCTTTTTGGTGTGGGGGAGACACTGGATTTTATGATGCTGACATGATCTACGTCGGTTAAAGTTACAGTTCCCAATGAATGAATAAGGCCAGCCTCAATTGATGCACATAATGAAATGAACGATACCAAAGGTGTTCGGATAGGATAATCAAGAGGTGAGCTAGACTCAAGTAATGACACTAGGTTATTCTTGATCATTGCATAGCAAACCCGATGAGAGTCTTAAACTACATCCTAGGTATAGCTGGTGTTTACACTATCTTATGAATGAATGAAATGAAGTACGTATGAATGAATGAAACATACTCTTTGCTTGCTAAGGAATACTCCCTAGTTGAGGTCCTATATGTTGAGCCCTTATTTTGGGAAGTCTTAATGTCAAGTCCATGATTCCAAGGTCTCATGGCATATGAATGAATGATATGAAAAATGTTATGTGCTATATGCAATATGATATGTGCTATGAGTAAGATGTTATGTATTGTGTGCAATATGATAAGTATGATGATGCATGTTACTCTCATGGCATGACTTTCCTAATCCAAATTTGGAAAGCTCACTGACTTTCCTAATCCAAATTTGGAAAGCTCACTGACTTTCCTAATCCAAATTTGGAAAGTTCACTAAATTTCCTAATCCCAATTTGGCAAGTCCACTGACTTGACTTTCCATAATCATGTTGTTATGAAAGAGCTATTATTACTCATGCATGTCCTTGGTGTGTGCTTGCATATACCCATACTTAGTACAAGTGTGTACTAATCCTATACAACTCTATATATTTAGGTGCAGGCACAGGTGGACGCTAGAGCTTACAGGTTGACGTTGCAGCTATCCGGACGTGGAGCTTTCATCCGGACTTGGTAGACCCTCATGCTTTCGAGGATGTATACCGTTACTATCTAGCTTAGATGTAGTCTTTAGCTAGTGGAGTATGTTCTACTAGTGTTTCTTTCCGTTTTTATTTCAGACATTGTATTGGTGCCATTTTGGCAATTATACATTTAGTGCAGTATTGAAGTATTTTATTCAGTTGATAATCTTAATGTTAGATGGTTGATTGTGAACGTTATGAATGCAAGTAGAATGACCTTTATGCATGATAAGAAACAAAAAGTTTCAAATTTTCCGCTAAAATTAACCTAGATGAAGTAAGAATGACGTAAGTAGGCTTGTCTGCGACCTCTGAGAGGTCAACGACGCCGGTCTTGTCTGGGTCTAGATTCCAGTCGTGACATTACTAAACCCATATTTTATCCATATTTTTATGGGTCAAATATGGGTATGAACCCATATTTTACCCATGTGAAAGATCACTCCCCAACCCATTAAAATATAGGCGGATTGGGCGGGTCACAAAATATGAGCTCATTTTGCCGGCACTACAACTAACTAATCGGATTCCGCCCAACACTACAACCTTATGTATCTGAACTCAATCCTACTTTTATAAGTTGTATATTGATACAATAGAAGGTAGAACTAATCTATAGCTTTTGAGGCACCATTTTCAACACTCCTCCTTGACTCAAGAGCAACTCTAGGTAAGGCCATAGTTAAAATATCAAATTAAAATTCGTTTTGCAGTGCACTAAGTGTATGTCTCTATTCTTTTGCACCTCCCTCAAGAAATAAAGATTGATCTTAAAATGTTTTGGCTTTCCATGTTAAACAGGATTATTTTCTATTGAAATTGCATCTTGATTATCAACAAAGATTTCAGTAATCTTTTTGCTCCATGTACAAATCTGTCAGTAGCTCATGAATCCAAAGGGCTTGTTCACAACTGATGCAACTGCAATGTACTCTGCTTCATCTGTAGATTGAGCCACAATACCTTGCTTCTTTCAACACCAATAGAACATTCCAGAATGAAAACTAAAATAGTAACATGAGGTGCTTCTCATATCATCTGATCTACCAGCCCAAGCCCAATCACTATGAGAAAATTCAAGAAACTGAAAGTCTAATGCTTTTTTGAACATTATCCCAAAATTGGCAGTACCTTTAACATATCTAATCACACATGTAGCCGCAATGCATATATCTTGAAAGTAAACTCACAAATTAAAGAAAATTTGGTCTTGTTGCAGTCAAGTACATTAGCAAACCTATTAGGATCCTATAAATTCCTTCATCAACCTTTTCAGCTCTATCTTCTTTGCAAAACTTCTCCTTTTGATTCATATGAGTTGTTGTAAACTTGCATTCTTCCCTTTTGAAATTTATGGGAATTTCTTAGGCTTATTTCTGCTGGCATATGAAGATCTCGTGTCCTTTTTACTGAATTTCCGTTCCAAGAAAATAAAATATTATACCAAGGTCATTCATCTAAAAAACTTTCATCATTTCAGTCTTGAACAAGTTGATCAAGTCCAAATTCCTACCTATAGCTAGCAAGTCATCTACATATAAAGAGACAATGGTTAAATCAAAATATTCTTTTCTCATATAGAGTGTAGACTCACTGAAACTTTTTGGAAGCCGAAGCTCAGAAGAGGAGCATCAGTTCTACTATACCAAGCTCTAGGAGCTTGTTTTAAGCCATACAATGCCTTCTTTAGAAGGTACACTTTGCCTTTTTTGCCTTTGATAGAAAAACCTTCAACTTGTTCTACAAAAAATTCTTCTTAGAGTTAGACATCCAGGATATCTCATTTCACATAAAGGTGGTGTATATTCCATCCCCATTGACCTGCTAAAGCTAACAACATAGTTATCGTATCCAAACAGGCGGGAACAAAACTATCTGAAAAATCTACTCCAAACATTTGTGCGTACCCTTTTACAACCATCCTAGTCTTGTACTTGTTCGTGGAACCATCAATATTGAGCTTGGTTCTATAGAGCCACTTAACTCCAATAGCCTTCTTGCGCAATGGTCTGCAAATCAGTTCATATGTGTTGTTCTTTTAGGTCATATTGATCTCCTCCTGCATTGTATATCTCCATTTCTCATCTTTAGTAGCCTACATAAATGCTCGTAGTTCTAAAATTGAAACATTACACCTTTGATATATATCATAAAGTTTTCTTGTTCCTCTAACAGGTACATCATGAACATATTTGTCAAGAAATTTTAGATTTTCTTGCTTTTCATTATCTTGTGAGCTCCAGGTGTCATTTTACACAAACTTGACATCCCTTTTAAAAATGATTTTGCCATTTTGAGGTTGATAGATCCTATAAGCTTTTGAGAGACTGTTTTATCCTACAAAAATTCAAGGTTAAGCCATCATATAAAACTTATCTCTTTTAACCTGAGGTAGATAACAAAAATAGAGACAACCAAATATTTTCAAAATTTGTTAGCAAAAAGTTGTAACCAAACCAAGCCTCAAATGGTGTCTTCTTCTGCAAGGCCTTAGTTGGCAATTTGTTTAGCAGAAACACTGCAGTATTTGCAGCTTCAACCCAAAAATTCTTTGATGGTGAAACACCTTGTCATCTCCATTAGCGTTCTACTTTTCTTTCCACTACTCCATTTTGTTGGGGAGTATAGGGTGTTGTTATCTCATGATCAATTCATGCTTCATTAAAAATCTTATTGAATTTTTCTGAAGTATACTCGGTTCCATGATCTATTCTAATCACCTGAATTATGCAACAACTCTGATTTTTTTGCACAAAAGCCTTGTATTTCTTGAATACATCACCTACCATAGATTTATAATTAAATAAATAAATCTAAGAATATTTGATACAACCATCAATAAAGACAATATCATACTTACTACCCTTTAAAGATGGTGTTTTATAAGGTCCTCCTTCATCCGTGTGAATACGTTGTAGCTTCTGCTTTGCCCTCCATGATGGATTCTTAAAATGCAACCTTGTTTTCTTCCCATACTAACAAGCTTCAGAAGCAGGAAGGTTCTTTCAAGGCTTGGAAGACCTCTGATTTTCCCTCCACGATGGATTCTGAAAATGCAACCTTGTTTTCTTTCCATACTAACAAGCTTCACAAGTAGGAAGGTTCTTTTGAAAGTTTGGAAGACCTTTTGCGAGTAGATTTTATTTCATGAAGAGTATAGAATCATTATGAAAATGTCTGAGTCTTTTGTGCCATAATTACGAGTTATTTCCAACTTGATAGGTGTTGCTTGCTCCTCGTCCAAGAGGGTAAAGGAAAACTTTTTCTTCTCATCGTGACCTTGAACATCTCCTTATTATCTGCATCCTTGATGACACGTTCTTTTTTTCAAGAAACACTTTCAAACCATTTTAACTACTTTCAAACACTTAGGAGGTTTTGATTAAGATAAAGAACAAAAAGAACATAAACTAAAAGTTTCAAACCTGTAAGGCTTTCTATTGCAACGTCACTCTGCCTCTCACGTCGAGATATTCTCCATTTCAAATTTTCCTTTGGAAATAAAAGATCTATCTAGATCTTTAAAGATTTATTGGTCACTAGTCATATGATTTGTGCATGAGTTATGAATTAACCAACATTAGCGCTTTTGCTAGCAAAACAAATCATTTCAAATAATTTCTCTTCTTGATGTTGATTTACAGCAACCTCAACTTCTTATTATTGTGGTTGTGACTTGCATACCCTCTACACATGGATTAATTGACCACATTTTTGCACTTGACATCTGGTCTCCACTAACACTTTTTTTGAGAGTGGTTTGTCTTTTTGCAATAAGGGAAGGGAGGTTGACATCCTCCCTGATTGTTGTAATTATTGTTAAGCCTTTTCTTCTTGATCTTTTTTCTTTCTTTGTTTGACTCATTGTTCTGTGAGTTATCTTGAAAATCACCTTGAGCCTTCTTTCCTCATTATTCTCCTTTGCTCCAATGTCTGCGAAGCTTTAAGAAGTTCTTCGAAGGTAACACTTGACAGATCTTTAGAATTCTGTAAAGAAGAAATTGTGGCTTTATATTTCTTAGGAAGTGAAACAAAAATATTTTGAGCAATTCTTTCATCACTGAAATCCTTACCAATCATTATCACCTTGTTGGCAAAGAAGAGTAGTTGGTATGCATAATCTTTTATAGTTTATGATTCTTTCATTCTCTTCATTTCAAATTCTCGAATCAGATTCATCACTTGCATATTCTGCACTATTTCATTTCCTTCGTATTATTTTTTGAGATACTCCCAAATTTCTCCAGTAGACTTCATTTAGATAATTCTGGTAGGAATTGAAGGGGATACTGCAAAGAAAAGGCAAGCTTTGGCTAAGGCTTTCCTTGTGATTTTTCATCGGATTCATTGTTGGATTATCACCGAGAGGAGTTACTTGATAATCCTTTTCTACTGCTTTTGAGAGATCCAACACTTTAAGATGAATCATTATTCTAACTTCTCAAGCTTAATAATTTTCACCGTTGCAGACTAGTCTAGTTAAGAAGCTTGTTGAAAATTCATTTTCTATAAACTATTTAAGATAATAGTTCAAAGACTAGCTTATAATATGGTTCACTCTCTTATCACAAGTCCCTCAAGATGCCAATGCTCTATTACAAATTTGTACAAGATTATCTAATATTGACAAAGAAAGAAAAGAAAAACATAACAAGGCAAAGTTGCATTACTTTATTGAAATAATGACTGCAATATAAATGTCACGACTGGAATCTAAACCCCAGACGAGACCGGCGTCGTTGACCTCTCAGAGGTCGCAGACAAGCCTACATACATCATCGTTACTTCATATATGTTAATTTTAGCAGAAAATTTGAACTTTTTATTTCTTAACATGCATGTATATCATTCTACTTAAATTCATATACGTTCTCAACCAACCATCTAACATTAAGATCATCAACTGAAAGAAATAGTTTAATACTGCATTAAGTGTATACTTGCCAAAATGGCACCAATACAATGTCTGAAATAAAACGGGAAAGAAACAATAGTGGAACATGCTCCACTAGCTAAAGCCTACATCTAAGCTGGATAATAACAATAGACATCCTCGAAAGCATGAGGTCCTACCAAATTCGGATGAAAGCTCCACGTTCGGATAGCTGCAACGTCGTACCGTTAGCTCTAACGTCCACCTGTGCCTGCACCAAAAAATGTAGAGTTGTATAGAATTAGTACACACTTGTACTAAGTATGGGTATATGCAAGCACACACCAAGGACATGCATGAGTAAGAATAGCTCTTTCCTAACAACATGATTATGGAAAGTCAAGTCAGTAGACTTACTAAATTTGGATTAGGAAAGTTAGTGGGCCTGCAAAATTTGGATTAGAAAAGTCAGTGGACTTGCCAAATTGTATTAGGAAAGTCATTCCATGAGAGTAACATGCATCATCATACGTATCATATTGCACACAACACATAACATCTTACACATAGCACAAAACATATTGCATATAGCACATAACATCTTTCATATCATTCGTTCATATGCCATGAGACCTCGGAATCATGGACTTAACATTATGACTTCCCAAAATGAGGGCTCAACATATGGGACCTCAACTAGGGAGCCTTCTTTAGCAAAGACAGCGTCTGCTTCATTCATTCATACGTACTTCATTTCATTCATTCATAAGCTAGTGTAAAAACTAGCCATACCTAGGATGTAATTTAAGACTCTCATCGGGTTTGCTGTGCAATGATCAAGATAACCTAGTGTCATTACTTGAGTCTAGCTCACCTCTTGGTTATCCTATCCTAACACCTTTAGTATCGTTCATTTCATTATGTGCATCATTAGAGGCTGACCTCATTCATCCTTTGGGAACTTTAACTTTAACCGACATAGATCATGTGAGCATCATGAAATCCAGTGTGTCATCCCCACACCGAAAAGAGGTGGAATCACCGGCCAAAGTGAACCAAAACATGCTAGCGTATATAAGGGATTGAACCCTGCTAGATCCCTATATTGGCAGTATAGGTTCAAAGACTAGGAGATATAAGGAGACCCATACCCGGCATGCCGGACAATCTCATCTCATGAGAGTTACGTGAACCTCCGCCCTTCCCGAAAGAAGGCATTACCGCTCATAGCTAGCCTATCGGGGCTCAGTATAAAGTTCCATTACATTCAACTCATATGTCATGGAAGATGGCTTCTAGTATGAGGACATCATAGCTCATTAGATGATTTCTCATCTCATCATTAGTATTAAGTGTGCATTAATCTCAATACTTTCATTAGAGTGGTCATAGAGACTGGTCTCTTCATTAACTTTACACTCTCATAGGTGAGTACGTTTTGGTAACATTTACTTAGGCTCATTTGAGATTGCTCTCATCTTTCACATTAGCCTCTTATCATGTTGTCACCACATTCATTAGCTTTAGCACATTTGCTCTTCATAATTACTCACCCCTTTTACGTGAATGTCCATTTCATCATATGCCAATGCACTTGGCCATTTAGTGTGTTTCACACTCTTACTTAACCCTTCTAGGGGTACATCATTTCATTACATACATCTTAGGTTCACTTACTTTTAAACGTATGCTAGACTTATGGGTCGATACATATAAGCCATGAGGCTTCATTCATAGTTCGTTTAAGTGATTCGTATCTTCCTAAGCATGTGTGATACAAGACTTATGCATCTTGTATGTATGCCAATATCATCGATTCCGATCTATGTAGGCAGCATTATTTGAACATTTATTCACGTATGACTTATGTATCAATACAGAAATTGGGCAAGGGAACCCGTTTTTGAATCCCTTGGACAACACTTACATTTTTATTTATTCTAGTTTGATCCACACGGCTTGGGAACCCAAGATCGAGCCCCAATGCCTTCTTTTCATTTTCTTTTGATTTCTTTCTTTATTTTTTGTTTGTTTGGGACTGAGAGGATGTGGGATCGAACCCCCCACAGTCACATTTGTTTATTTTTATTTTCCCTTAGTTTATTCCCAGGTTGGCCGAGAGGATGTGGGTTCGAACCCCACTCCTCTCATTTTATTAATTTTCTTTTTGTTTACTCTCTCCTTGTCTCCTCATTCGGCTGAGAAGTTGTGGGTTCGAATCCCACTCCTCTTACCTTATTATTAATTTAAAGTTCTTCTCTTTGTTCTCTTGTTTGGCCGAGGGGATGTGGGTTCGAATCCCACTCCTCTCTTCGTATATATTTTTTTTGTTTAAATTAGGAGAGATTCGGCTAAGGGCATACCGGTTCGAATCCCGTGTGCCTCACTCCTTTTTGTTTATTTTCTTTTTGCGGCTTTCTTGTAGTGAGGTCTTGGGTTCAATCCCTACTGACCTCACCTAATTTAATTCATTTTTAAACTCTCCCAAAACTTCAAGCATCTGGCCGAAACTAAATTTCCAAAAGCTTGAAATTTGGTCACATTTTTGCAGCCCATTCTCTCCACCTTCTTACATTAGATTAGGACAAATTTCGTAGAACATTTTATACATAATTAATGGAATCTTTAGGATTACTTTCAGTCAAGATTTCTACACTCAACAAACAGCATTAACATCTTCACATGAATATTACGGTTTACACAATTATTCGCATAAAATACAAGTGATCTTTATGCCATTAACATAAACAAGCCGAAACTCAAAGTCATGATCCCAACTTGCACACTTACACATATGCCTATATTCATATTTCCAAAAGACACAAACATAAGCACATAATCATGATCACATACTCGAAACTAGATCATCACACAAAACATAGTACCCCTAGATTCTATCATCAAGCATACCCAACCTAAAATCATAGGGAGCTAGTGACAGGGAGCATGAAATGGGGAACAATCCTAGTTTTGGAATAGAATTATCTGAGTCTTAAGGGTCTCTTGGGAAAGGGACCAAGAGTAAGAAAACCCATACCTTTTATGTAGTTCAAACCTTGACTTGTTGCCCAAAACCTTCTCCAAAAATCACGTCCAAATCCCCTCAACTTCAACACCAATTCGACGGAATAATCCTCCCTCTTGCGTACTGTTTTAGATTAGTTATTTATTTGTAATTTTCGTTGTGAGTTCTTCAAGTGTGAAGAACTTTGGTTGTGTTTTTTGTTCTTAAACTTTTGTTAGGCAGAGAAAACGTGAGAAGAGTGGAGAAACGTGAGAGAGATGAGCGTGAGAGAGAGTTAAAAGAGGTGAAGTAGTTTAGACTTAGTCAACTAGGAGACTTAGTCAAATAAAACACATTAATTAATAAATAATTAATAATTAATAATAAAAATCTGATTCTCCTTTTTCTTAAATCAGCCATTAATTATTAATTTATTAAATTAATTCACCAATTAAAAAAAATCACATTAAATCATTGCTCCCACCTAGGTTCGAACCCGGGTGGAGCAAGAGTTTGCCTCAAAGGCCAATTTTCGGCCCTCTCTCCCCAAAATGCCCCTCCACCTTATTAATTAAATAATTAATTATATATTTAGGGTAATTACGATATTACCCTTATCCTGGAAAAAGACCATTTTACCCCAAGACCCTCCAAACCTAAGATTTCCCCTTTTTAAGTTCGGTAAAGACTCATTCAAGTAAATCTTCGTATTCGAGAGCCCTACATGTCTGGACCCAATCTTTTCTAGCTCAACTAACTCCCCAAGTTAGTTGGCTTGGCTGTAGCAAGGGTTCAGAGGTCTGGTTCTACGCGCATCAATCCGTGTGAACCCAGTCTAATCGTAGGCATTCTAGACACATTAAGCATTACTTAGCATATCCATTTTTAGGGTTGTTACATTATCCCCCCCTTAGGAACATTCGTCCCCGAATGACACTACTAACTATCTAGCGTAATACCAGCTAGATCATAACATAGTTATTATACACAATCAAGCAATAGCAACAAAGAATCGATAGATAGGGAAACTTAGACTTAAGAGTAGGAAGTCTAACCTCAAGAGCTGAAAAAGATGAGGGTAGCGGGATCTCATATCGGCCTCGGCCTCCCACGTAGAACCCTCAAAAAGATGATTCCTCCACAATACCTTCACTGTGGCAATCTCCTTGTTCCTCTGCCACTTGACCTGTCTGTCTAAGATCTCAATAGGTACCTCTTCATAGGACAAGTCTCCATCAACCCCCAAACCTTCCACAGGTAGAATCGATGCTGGATCACCTAGGCACTTCTTTAACATGGATACATGAAATACTGGATGGACAGAAGCTAGCTCCGCAGGCAATGCCAACTCATAGGCCACCTCACCCATATGCTGTAGGATCTCATATGGTCCAACATACCTCGGACTCAACTTCCCCTTCCTGCCAAACATCATCACCCCCTTCATAGGTGATATCTTCAAATATACCTGGTCACCAACATCAAACTCTAAGGGCCATTTTCTGTTATCTGCATATGACTTCTGCCGACTGTAAGCTGTAGGCAACCTGTCCCTAATCACCCTGACCTTCTCTAAAGCCTCATGAATGATCTCTGGACCCAAAATGGATGACTCTCCAACCTCGAACCACCCAACTAGAGATCTACATCTCCTACCATACAGTGCCTCAAACGGTGCCATTCCAATGCTGGAGTGATAGCTATTATACGAGAACTCTATCAAAGGCAGATGGTCATCCCAGCTACCCCTGAAGTCAATCACACACGCTCTCAACATGTCCTCCAATATCTGAATGGTGCGCTCTGCCTGCCCATCAGTCTGAGGATGAAAGGCAGTACTAAGCTTTACCTGCGTGCCTAAGCTTTTCTGGAAGGATCTCCAGAAATGTGAAGTGAACTGAGATCCTCTATCTGAAATGATAGACAAAGGAATCCCATGCCATCTCACAATCTCATTAATGTAGAGTCTCGCATAATCCTCGGCTCTGTAAGTAGACTTCACAGGGATAAAGTGGGTAGACTTAGTCATCCAGTCCATAATAACCCATATGGAGTCATGCTATCTCCTAGTCCTCGGAAGACCAACCACGAAGTCCATATTAATGGCCTCCCACTTCCTAGTCGGAACCTCTATAATCTGAGTAAGACCGCCAGGCTTAAGATATTCTGCCTTAACCTGCTGACAATTAGGACACTTGGCCACATATTCTGCAATGTCCTTCTTCATGCCATTCCACCAATAAATCTGCTTAAGATCATGATACATCTTGGTGGAACCTGGATGTATGGAATATCTGGAACCATGGGCCTCTGCAACAATCCTGGTCCGCAAATCATCCACATCTGGTACACACAGCCTGTCCTGGTACCTAAGTACGCCGTCACCTCCCAAAGCAAAAGACTCATTCATCTTTATCAACACTGAGTCCTTCAGCTCCATCAACACAAAATCGAGATGCTGACCCTGCTTAACTTCAACAACCAAGGATGATTCAGAACTAGGATGAACTGAAACACCCCCACCAGTAGAGTCAACCAACCGCACACCCAGTCTAGCCAGTTTGTGTACATCTTTCACCAACTCCTTCTTCTCATCCTCAACGTGGGATGTACTTCCCATGCTCATCCTGCTCAAAGAATCAGCTACAACATTAGCCTTACCTTGATGGTAGTGGACATTCATATCATAGTCCTTCAACTGCTCCAACCATCTCCGCTGACGTAGATTCAACTCCCTCTGCGTGAACACGTATTGGAGACTCTTGTGGTCTGTGAACACATCCACATGCACTCCATACAAGTAGTGCCTCCACAGCTTCAGTGCAAACACCACAGCTGCCAACTCCAGGTCATGAGTGGGATAATTCTTCTCATGAACCTTGAGCTGTCTGGACGCATAAGCTATCACCTTACCAACCTGCATAAGAACACAACCCAAACCAACCCTAGATGCATCACAATAAACAGTGTAATTCTCACCACACTTAGGCAAAGTAAGCACCGGGGCTGAAGTGAGTCTGTCTTTGAGCTCCTGGAAACTCTTCTCACAAGTCTCCGTCCATTCGAACTTGGCTTTCTTCTTAGTCAAAGCTGTCAGTGGGGCAGCAATGGAAGAAAAACCCTCCACGAACCTGCGGTAGTAACCAGCCAATCCTAGAAAGCTACGGATATCAGTGGGAGTAAGAGGTTTTGGCCAGTTCTTCACAGCCTCAGTCGTCCTGGGGTCCACCTACACACCCTGATCGGACACAACATGACCCAGGAAGGTCACTGATCTAAGCCAGAATTCACACTTGCTGAATTTGGCATACAGCTGATGTTGTCTAAGTACCTGCAAGGTTAGTCTCAAATGCTGTTCATGCTCTTCCTTGGTCCTAGAGTAGATGAGGATGTCATCAATGAATACTATGACGAATGAATCAAGGTATTCACGGAAGACTCGGTTCATGAGGTCCATAAATGCAACTGGTGCATTAGTGAGACCAAATGACATGACTAAGAACTCATAATGACCATAATGGGTACGAAAGGCTGTCTTTGGGATATCTCCATCCCTAACCCTAAGCTGATGATACCCTGAACGAAGATCAATCTTAGAGAAGAAACTAGACCCTTGGAGCTGATCGAACAAGTCATCTATTCTGGGATGTGGATACTTATTCTTTATAGTGACTTTGTTGAGCTGCCGATAATCGATACACATTCTAAGGGTTCCATCCTTCTTTTTCACAAACAACACTGGAGCGCCCCAAGGGGATATGCTCGGCTGAATGAAACCCTTATCAGTAAGATCTTTTAACTGCAGCTTCAACTCTTTGAGTTCAGCTGGAGCCATTCTGTAAGGAGGAATCGAAATTGGTTTAGTATCGAGTTCTAAGTCGATACCCAAAGTCAATCTCTCGAGGNGTATTAGATTTGATGGCTAAAAATGGTCACAATCTAAGAAATAAAATTATATAGTAGGGTCGGAATGATGTCACGACCCAACTAGAAAATAGAAATTATATAGGATAGTTGGAACGACCCCATTGACAAAAAAAGAGAAATAATATGGGTAGGGTCGGAATGATGGCACGACCCTAATGAAAAAGAGAATTATATAGGTAGGATTGAAATGATGGCACAACCCTACGCAAATCAGATTTGAGGAGTCACCGGAAAAGACAAATGGAACTATGCAAATCAAATCTAAGTTACTGAAAAGACACATGATGTTATGCAACTCAGATATGAGAAAATAGGTCGGAAAAAAAATCCACAGTACTACACATTCAATATGAAAAGTAGTCCGGGAGATGCACGGTGCTACGCAAATCAGATATGCAAAAAAAAAAGGTAGTCACCGAAAGATGGGACGGTGCTACAAAATTAAATATGAAAAAGTAGTCACCGGAATGATGGGACGGTGCTACAAAATTAAATATAGGAAAATAGTCACTAGAAAGATACACGGTGACCCAACTTTTGCTAACATAATCATTGGCCGGACGGGCGACATATATGAGTAATAGCCGCCCGCCGACAGCGAAAGCTCTTTGATTGTTTACCAAGATCGTAGAGGCTCTGATACTATGTAAAATTAGGTCTTAGGCCTAACTCACACCCCAAAAGCTAGCTCAAAGGGCGGAGGATTGCCCAAGCCTTATAAGGAGTCCACCCATCTCATTAACCACCGATGTGGGACTTTTGTCATTCTTTAACACCCCACCTCACGCCCAGTGCTTAGCATCTGGTGCGTGGGCAATTTTGATTTCGGGGGTCCCAACATCGGGTGAGATGGGCCCTGCTCTGATACCATGTGAAATTAGGTCTTAGGCCTAACTCACATGGTATCAGAGCAGGGCCCATCTCACCCGATGTTGGGACCCCCGAAATCAAAATTGCCCACGCACCAGATGCTAAGCACTGGGCGTGAGGTGGGGTGTTAAAGAATGACAAAAGTCCCACATCGGTGGTTAATGAGATGGGTGGACTCCTTATAAGGCTTGGGCAATCCTCCGCCCTTTGAGCTAGCTTTTGGGGTGTGAGTTAGGCCTAAGACCTAATTTTACATGGTAGAGGCTCTGATACCATGTGAGAAATAATGAAGAAAATATTATTGAATTGTTGTTGTATCTACATTATTAAATGAGACCCTATTTATAGACCATAGAATACAATCCTTTACCAAATAGGATACTATTTAGTAGTCCTATTCCTATTCTAATAGGATTATATAAACCTATTCCTATTCTAATAGGATTTATATAAACCTATTCCTATTTTAATAGTATTGTATAAACTATTCCTATTCTAATAGGATTGTATAAACCCTATTCATATTCTAACAGTATACATGCATTCCCTCCATCCATTTTATATCACGATATTTGACCAAATAAGAGGTTCGAGAAGTTGATTTGACTTATGAATTATATTAGTTAATAGAAGAACAACAACATACCTAGTGTAATCCCGTGCCACAAGTGGGGTCTGGGGAGGGTAAGGTACACAAATCCTACCCCTACCTTGGAAGGTAGGGTGGTTGTTTCCAATAGACCCTTGCCTCAAGAAAAAGCAAATCAAAGCAGTTTGGGAAAGAAAAATGGAAGTGAAGAGGCCATGATAAAATATTAGCAATATAGCATAAGGAAATATATGGAGCAGTTAATAGTTTCTGTTTTAGAAAAATATCAATGTAGTGGTTCGACTAGATGAGTAACTAACTTTACACAATAAAGATACCCTTTTGTGAAAGTAAATAAACTAAGTCCTAGTCTTAAATGGATACTGCACTCATGTGACTAAAGGACAATGCTTAGTTAAGTTAAGTTGTACAATGGTTAACATGGTACAATTTTCAGATAATATCAACTTAAAGAGAAAATGCAAATCTTCAGCTTAAAAAAAAGAAGAGAAAATGCACTTCAATTCACCTTTTCTCTTGCTTCGACCAGAAGTGTTGTCAGTAGGTGTGCTATTACCCACAACACATCCAGGAACCTCCTCCAGTCCAGAGGTTTGATTACCCAAGGAGTTGAAGCTTCAGTTAAAAGATCACACTGATAAGGGTTTCATTCAGCCGAGCATATCCCCTTAGGGCGCTCCAGTGTTGTTTGTGAAGAAGAAGGATGGAACCTTTAGAATGTGTATCGATTATCGGCATCTCAACAAAGTCACTATAAAGAATAAGTATCCACTTCCCAGAATAGATGATTTGTTCGATCAGCTCCAAGGGTCTAGTTTCTTCTCTAAGATTGATCTTCGTTCAGGTTATCCTCAGCTTAGGGTTAGGGATGGAGATATCCCAAAGACAGCCTTTCGTACCCGTTATGGTCATTATGAGTTCTTAATTATGTCATTTGGTCTTATGAATGTACCTGCTGCATTTATGGACCTCATGAACCAAGTCTTTCATGAATACCTTGATTCTTTCGTCATAGTATTCATTGACGACATCCTCATCTACTCTAGGACCAAGGAAGAGCATGAACAACATTTGAGACTAACCTTGCAGGTACTTAGACAACATCAGTTGTATGCCAAATTCAGCAAGTGTGAATTTTGGCTTAGATCAGTGACCTTCCTGGGTCATGTTGTGTCCGATTAGGGCGTGGAGGTGGATC
Organism: Solanum lycopersicoides; assembly: GCA_022817965.1. Classification (NCBI taxonomy): domain Eukaryota; kingdom Viridiplantae; phylum Streptophyta; class Magnoliopsida; order Solanales; family Solanaceae; genus Solanum; species Solanum lycopersicoides. Next base: position 59,173,197 of record CM040625.1, on the reverse strand, counting down.
CCAGGAAGACTGAGGCTGTGAAGAACTGGCCAAAGCCTCTTACTCCCACTAACATCCGTAGCTTTCTGGGATTGGCTGGTTACTACCGCAGGTTTGTGGAGGGCTTTTCTTCCATTGCTTCCCCATTGACAGCTTTGACTAAGAAGAAAGCCAAGTTTGAATGGACGGAGACTTGTGAGAAGAGTTTCCAGGAGCTCAAGGACAGACTCACTTCAGCCCCGTTGCTTACTTTGCCTAAGTGTGGTGAGAATTACACTGTTTACTGTGATGCATCTAGGGTTGGTTTGGGTTGTGTTCTTATGCAGGTTGGTAAGGTGATAACCTATGCGTCCAGACAGCTCAAGGTTCATGAGAAGAATTATCCCACTCATGACCTGGAGTTAGCAATTGTGGTGTTTGCACTGAAGCTGTGGAGGCACTACTTGTATGGAGTGCATGTGGATGTGTTCACAGACCACAAGAGTCTCCAGTACGTGTTCACACAGAGGGAGTTGAATCTACGTCAGCGAAGATGGTTGGAGCTGTTGAAGGATTATGACATAAATGTTCACTACCATCCAGGTAAGGCTAATGTTGTGGCTGATGCTTTGAGCAGGATGAGCATGGGAAGTACAACCCACGTTGAGGATGAGAAAAGGAGTTGGTGAAAGATGTACACACTGGCCACACTGGGTGTGCATTGGTTGACTCTACTAGTGGGGGTGTTTCAGATCATCCTAGTTCTGAATCATCCTTGGTAGTTGAAGTCAAGCAGGGTCAGCATCTAGATCCTGTGTTGATGGAGCTGAAGGACTCAGTGTTGATAAAGATGAATGAGTCTTTCTCTTTGGGAGGTGATGGCATACTTAGTATCAGGAAGGCTGTGTGTACCAGATGTAGATGATTTGCGGACCAGGATTGTTGCAGAGGCCCATGGTTCCAGATATTCCATACATCCAGGTTCCACCAAGATGTATCATGATCTTAAGCAGATTTATTGGTGGGATGGCATGAAGAAGGACATTGCAGAATATGTGGCCAAGTGTCCTAATTGTCAGCAGGTTAAGGCAGAACATCTTAAGCCTGGCGGTCTGACTCAGATTATTGAGGTTCCGACTTGGAAGTGGGAGGCCATTAATATGGACTTCGTGGTTGGTCTTCTGAGGACTAGGAGGCAGCATGACTCCATATGGGTTATTGTGGACAGATTGACTAAGTCTGCCCACTTTATCCCTGTGAAGTCTACTTACAGAGCCGAGGATTATGCGAGACTCTACATTGATGAGATTGTGAGATGGCATGGGATTCCTTTGTCTATCATTTCAGATAGAGGAGCTCAGTTTACTTCACATTTCTGGAGATCTTTCCAGAAGAGCTTGGGCACGCAGGTAAAGCTTAGTACTTTTCATCCTCAGACTGATGGGCAGGCAGAGCGCACCATTCAGACATTGGAGGACATGTTGAGAGCGTGTGTGATTGACTTCAGGGGTAGCTGATGACCATCTGCCTTTGATAGAGTTCTCGTATAATAATAGCTATCACTCCAGCATTGGGATGGCACCGTTTGAGGCACTGTATGGTAGGAGGTGTAGATCTCCAGTTGGGTGGTTCGAGGTTGGAGAGTCATCCATTTTGGGTCCAGAGATCATTCATGAGGCCTTAGAGAAGGTCAGAGTGATTAGGGACAGGTTGGCTACTGCTTACAGTCGGCAGAAGTCATATGCAGATAACAGAAAATGTCCCTTAGAGTTTGATGTTGGTGACCAGGTCTATCTGAAGATATCACCTATGAAGGGGGTGATGAGGTTTGGCAAGAAGGGGAAGTTGAGTCCGAGGTATGTTGGGCCATACGAGATCCTACATCGTGTGGGTGAGGTGGCCTATGAGTTGGCATTGCCTGCGGAGATAGATTCTGTCCATCCAGTCTTTCATGTATCTATGTTAAAGAAGTACCTAGGTGATCCAGCATCGATTCTACCTGTGGAAGGTTTGGGGGTCGATGAAGACTTGTCCTATGAGGAGGTACCTATTGAGATCTTAGACAGACAGATCAAGCGGCTGAGGAACAAGGAGATTACCACAGTGAAGGTATTGTGGAGAAATCATCTTGTTGAGGGTGCTACGTGGGAGGATGAGGCCGACATGAGATCCCGTTACCCTCATCTTTTCAACTTTTGAGGTTAGACTTCTTACTCTTAAGTCTAGGTTTCCTTATCTCGCCATATTTTTTTGTTATAGCTTGACTGTGCATAGTAATTATGTTATGATCTGACTGGCATTACGCTATATAGTGGTAGTGTCATTCGGGCACGAATGTTCCTAAGGGGGGGATAATGTAACAACCCTAAAATGAATAAGATAAGAAATGCTTAATGTGTCAAGAATGCCTACGATTAGACCAGGGTTCACACGGATTGATGCGCGTAGAACCAGACCTCGAACCCTTGCTACAGTCAAGCCAACTAACTTGGGGAGTTAGTTGAGCTTGGAAAGGTTGGGTCCAACCATGTAGGGCTCTCGAATACGAAGATTTACTCGAAGGAGTCTTTACCGGACTTAAAAAGAGGAAATCTTAGGTTTGAAGGGTATAGGGGTAAAATGGTCTTTTCCTGGCTAAGGGTAGTATCGTAATTACCCTAAATATATAATTAATTAATTATTTAATAAGGTGGAGGGGCAAATTGGGGAGAGAGAGCCGAAATTGAGCTCTTGAAGTTAAGTCTTGCTCCACCCGGGTTCGAACCTAGGTGGAAGCAATGAATTTATGTGATTTTTATTTAAGCTATTGAATTAATGTAATTAATTAATAATTATTATTCATTAGCTGATTTAAAATAAATAAAAATCAGATTTTTAATAATTAACTAAACCTTATTTGACTAAGTCCTAAACTAGACTCCTAAGCCTAATTAACTCCCACTCTCTCACGTCTATCTCTCAACTCTCACGCTCAATCTCTCCCATTCTTTCACACGACATTTCTCTGCCAAAATAAGATACAAAAGCAGAAAAATAAACCAAGTTCTTCACACTTGAAAACTCACACGAAATCACAAGAAAACAACGTTAATCGCACACTAGGCTAAGGGAGGTTGTCATTCGAGTGGAGTTGATATTGAGGAGGCTTAGACGTGTTCTTGAGTGGAGTTTTTGGGCAGCAACTTCAAGTTTGAATCAAAATAAGGTATGGGTTTTCTCTCTCTTGGTCCCTTTCCAAGAGACCTTAAGGTTCATATTATTCATTCGAAAACTAGGATTGTTTCCCCTTTTGCATGCCCCTGTCACTAGCTCCCAATGAATCGTAGGTTGGGTATGATTGCTGGTAGATTTAGGTGTATGTGATGTTTTCGTGATGACTATGATTACGTTTGTGTACTTGAAATCGTATGAAATGCAACCATGTAATCGAAAGTTTGTGCAAGTGTGTGTATGTGTAAAAATGTCAGTATGAAGTTACTGTGAATGAGGTCAAGTTAAGGCTTCAAGTTTAATATTGTTTTGGTTGTCATTTTACGTACATAAACCTATGTAAATTGTGATGTTCATAAAATGGAAGTGGGGCTGATTTGAGCGTCAATAATTTGGCTAAACGAATCCATGAAATACACCCCAAAAAGTGTTAAACGATCCATGAATCTTCCCAAGTTTTCAAGTGGAAATATTGATGAAAATAAGTTAAGAAATGATGATTAAGTGTACAGCCAAAATATAGTTTAGTTTAGGCTAAATATAGAAGAAATCTGGAAATTTAATTAATTTAAAGGGTGAGGCCACCAGGATTCGAACCTGTGACCTCACCGTGTGGAACCTTAATTCGCAGAAAAGGAAATGGGGTTGGGGGATTCGAAATGGGTGTACAGGCGAAAGGAGAATGAAAAAATTTAAATAAATAAAATGGGAGGCGTGGGAATCGAACCCACGACCTCCAGGCAGCGAATGAAGGGAAAAAAAATAAAGAAAGGAAGTGTGAGGCGTGGGAATCGAACCCACGACCTCAAGGCTGGAAAGGAGAAGGCGAAATAAATAAGAAAATAAAGTGAGGTGTGGGGGCTCGATCCCACAACCTCATTGCCAACGCTAGGTAATCAATTTTAATAAAAATAAAATAAGGAGGCTGTGGGGGTTGAACCCACAACCTCCAGCCTTAGCGAAATAAAGAGAAAATAAAGAAGAGGCTGTGGGGTTTGATCCACAACCTCATGGCTAGCGAAATTGGACAAGAAATTAAATGAAAAAATAAAAGGGGTTGTGGGGGTTCGATCCACAACCCTTCGGCCAATAAGAGGAGAAACCCAAGGAGAAAAATAAAGATAAATGTTGATGTTGGGGCTCGATCTAGGGTCCCAATGTCATGAAGACTAAAAATAAAGTCAAGGAAAAATGTAAGTATTGTCCAAGTAGTTCGAACTTGGGTTCCCTTGCCCAAATTTCCGTATTGATACATAAGTCATACGTGAATTAAATGTTCAAGAATAATGCCACCTACTTAGATCAAAATCAAGATCTTGGCATACATACAAGATACATAATTCTTGTACTACATAATCTTAGGAAGATATGAGTCACTTAACGAACTATGAATGAAGCCTCATGGCTTGTATGTATAGACCCATAAGTCTAGCATACGTTAAAAATAAGTGAACCTAAGATATGTAATGAAATGAAGTAACCTAGAATGGGTTAAGTACGAGTGTAAAACACACTAAATGGCCAAGTGCATTGGCATACGATGAAATGATTATTATGTAATGAAATGACGAAACCCTAGAAGGGTTAAGTAAGAGTGTGAAACACACAAATGGCCAAGTATATTGGCATATGATGAAATGAACATTCACGTAAATGGGGTGAGTAATTATGAAGAGCAAATGTGTAATGTTAATGAATGTGGTGACAACATGATATGAGGCTAATGTAAAAGATGAGAACAATCTCAAATGAGCCTAAGTAAATGTTACCAAAACGTACTCACCTATGAGAGTGTAAAGTTAATGAAGAGACCAGTCTCTATGAACACTCTAATGAAAGTATTGAGATTAACACACTTAATACTAATGATGAGATGAGAAATCATCTATTGAGCTATAATGTCCTCATACTAGAAGCCAGCTTCCATGACGTATGAGTTGAATGTAATGGAACTTTATACTGAGCACCGATAGACTAGCTATGAGCGGTGATGCCTTCTTTCGTGAAGGGCGGAGGTTTACGTAACTCTCATGAGATGAGACTGTCCGGCTTGCCGGGTATGGGTCTCCTTATATCTCCTGGTCTTCGAACCTATACTTCCAATATAGGGATCTGGCGGGGTTAAATTCCCATGTACGCTAGCATGTTTTGGGTCACCTTGGCCGGTGATTCCACCTCTTTTCAGTGTGGGGGAGACACTGGATTTCATGATGCTCACATGATCTATGTCGGTTAAAGTTAAAGTTCCCAATGAATGAATGAGGCCAGCCTCAAATGAAGCACATAACGAAATGAACGATACCAATGGTGTTAGGATAAGATAATCAAAAGGTGAGCTAGACTCAGGTAATGACACTAGGTTATTCTTGATCATTGCACAGCAAACCCGATGAAAGTCTTAAACTACTCCCTAGGTATAGCTGTTGTTCACACTGGCCTATGAACGAAATGAAATGAAGTACGTATGAATGAATGAAGCAGACTCTGTGTTTGCTAATAAAGACTCCCTAGTTGAGGTCCCATATGTTGAGCCCTCATTTCGGAAAGTCTTAATGTCAAGTCCATGATTCCAAGGTTTCATGGCATATGAATGAATGTTATAAAAGAGGTTATGTGTTGTATGCTATATGATATGTGCTATGTGTAAAATGTTATGTGCTGTGTGTAATATGATAAGTATGATGATGCATGTTACTCTCATGGCATGACTTTCCTAAACCAAAATTGGAAAGCTCACTGACTTTCCTAATCCAAATTTGGAAAGCTCACTGACTTTCCTAATCCAAATTTCCTAATCCCAATTTGGCAAGTCCACTGACTTGACTTTCCATAATCATGTTGTTAGGAAAGAGCTATCCTTTCTCATGCATGTCCTTGGTGTGTGCTTGCATATACCCATACTTAGTACAAGTGTGTACTAATCCCATACAACTCTATATTTTTAGGTGCAGGCACAGGTGGGCACTAGAGCGTACAGGTTGACGTTGCAGCTATCCGGACGTGGAGCTTTCATCCGGACTTGGTAGGCCCTCATGCTTTCGAGGATGTCTACCATTACTATCTAGCTTAGATATTGGCTTTAGCTAGTGGAGCATGTTCTACTAGTTTTTCTTTCCGTTTTTATTTCAGACATTGTATTGGTGCTATTTTGGAAATTATACATTTATTACAGTATTGCACTGTTTCTTTCATTTGTTTATCTCTATATTAGATGGTTGATTTGTGAACGCCCATGATGTTAAGTTTAAAATGTTTAGCATGAAATAAGAAAACAAAAAATTCAAATTTTCTGCTAAAATTAACCTAGATGAAGTAAGAATGACATAAATAGGCTTGTCTGCGACCTCTGAGAGGTCAACGACGCCGGTCTCGTCTGGGGTTTAATTCCACTCGTGACAAAGTTGGTATCAGAGAATTAGGTTAAATTCCGAGAATAATGAGTTCTCATCAACCACATTGAGTAGTTTCTAAGTCATGGTAGTGAAGTGCACCACTATCCTGGATTAGAGACTGCATGATGCGTAGGAAAATTTCCCTTCTTCTGATCTTATCGTGCTTTTCCTAATGTCTGATTTCTTGGTGTTATGAGCGTGTCTAATATCAATTCTTATTGTTTTCAGAGAATGAATACTAGGAGGAACGTTGGTCAGAGGATAGGAGGAGCAGTTGCTGGGGGCAATCAGGTTCCACCTCAGGCTCCAGCTGAAGGAGTGGCTATGCCGGTTAACCCAGCTGGGTTGACCGATGCGGAGGTGAGGGCATCTCTGGCCCAGATGGCCCAGGCCATCACTATGCAGGCCCAGGCCATGACTGACCAGGTCAACCGACAGAATGTTCAGAGGGATAACCCACCAGTTCGTAGCATGGCTGACAGGATGAAAGATTTAACGAGGATGAATCCTCCTATTTTCACAGGGTCTAGGACTGCAGAGGACCCCCAGGAGTTTGTGGATGAGGTGCATAAGATTCTGGTGGCTATGGGGGCCACATATACTGAGAAGGCTTAGCTGGCTTCCTATCAGCTCAAGGATGTTGCACAGACTTGGTGCAAGATGTGGCAGGACATCCGAGCTTTGGGCGGAGTTCCAGTAACTTGGGAGCTGTTTAAGACAGCCTTCCTGGAGAGATGCTTTCCCAGGGAGATGAGGGAGGCAAAGGTTGAGGAGTTTATCAACCTTAAGCAGGGATCTATGACATTCAGGGAGTATTCCCTGAAGTTTGTTAAACTATCCAGGTATGCTACTTTCCTTAGTATCTAACAGTAAGGATGAGATGAGTACTGAAGTTTGTTAAATTATCCAGGTATGCTACTTCCCTTGTATCTAACAGCAGGGATGAGATGAGCAGGTTCCTCACAAGAATCAATGGAGATCTGGAGGAGGAGTGTCGGTCTGCGATGCTCCATGTAATATGGACCTCTCCAGGTTGATGGTGCATGTCCAGCAGGTAGAGGACAGCCGCAAAAAGATGGGTATTCGTGATGCTAGGAGATCTAAGCCTCAAGATCAGGCAGGTCCCAGCCATGGAGGCCACAGAAACAATTTTGGCGTCCGTGAGCAGCCCAGGTTAAAGAAGGGGCAATAGAGTTCTGGGAACTCTAATTCTCAGAGGAGTACAACATCTAGAGGAGGAAGACCTGAGCCCAAGAAGGGCAATGGAGGTGAGATGCAGCGTCCCAAAAAGAACTGTGCTAAGTGTGGCCGTGCTCACACTAGAGAGTGCAGACAGGGCACTAATGCCTGCTTCGGTGCGGTAAGAGTGGGCACATGGTTAGAGACTGCCCACAGAACAGAGGTCAGGATGGAGGTAATGCTCAGCCTAGGCCTAATCCACAGGGTGAAGCAGCAGCAGAGCCTCCTAAGAGGAACAGGTTCTATGCCCTGAAGGGCAGGGAGGAGCAGGAGAAGTCCGCTGATGTGGTCACAGGTATGCTGCAAGTATTCTCAACTTCTGTTTATGCTTTACTTGATCCAGGGTCTACGCTTTCCTTTGTAACTCCTTTGCTTGCTCTCGCTTTTGAGATATTGCCTGAAGTTCTGCATGATCCTATAGTGGTTAGTACACCTTTAGGAGAAAATGTAAGAACTGATAGAGTATACAAGTATTGCCCAATAGTTATAAGTGGTAAGACTATGTGTGCAGACTTGGTTGAGTTACCATGCATGATTTTGATGTTATTCTTGGCATGGACTGGCTTCACAGTTGTTATGCTTGTTTGGACTGTCGTAGTAGAGTGGTGAGATTTCGTTTCCCTAATAAAGAGGATCTAGTCTGGGAGGGGTACAACTCGAGTCGTCCTAATCCCTTGATTTCGAACCTTAAGGCCAATAAAATGATGTCCAAGGGGTTATTGTGTCATATTGTGAGTGTTAATGATTTAGATCATGACATTCTCTCCATAGACTCAGTGCATGTAGTGAATGAGTTCCTAGATGTATTTTCTGATGATTAGCCTGGAGTCCCTCCCCCTCGAGAGATTGATTTTGTATCGACTTAGAACTCGATACTAAACCAATTTCAATTCCTCCTTACAGAATGGCTCCAGCTGAACTCAAAGAGTTAAAGATGCAGTTAAAAGATCTCACTGATAAGGGTTTCATTCAACCGAGCATATCCCCTTGGGGCGCTCCAGTATTGTTTGTGAAAAAGAAGGATGGAACCCTTAGAATGTGTATCGATTATCGGCAGCTCAACAAAGTCACTATAAAGAATAAGTATCCACTTCCCAGAATAGATGATTTGTTCGATCAGCTCCAAGGGTCTAGTTTCTTCTCTAAGATTGATCTTCGTTCAGGGTAACATCAACTTAGGGTTAGGGATAGAGATATCCCAAAGACAGCCTTTCGTACCCGTTATGGTCATTATGAGTTCTTAGTCATGTCATTTGGTCTTACGAATGCACCTGCTGCATTTATGGACTTCACTAATCGAGTTTTCCGTGAATACCTTGACTCTTTCGTCATAGTATTCATTGATTACATTCTCATCTACTCTAGGACCAAGGAAGAGCATGAACAACATTTGAGACTAACCTTGCAGGTACTTAGACAACATCAGCTGTACGCCAAATTCAGCAAGTGTGAATTTTGGCTTAAATTAGTGTCCTTCCTGGGTCATGTTGTGTCCGATCAGGGCATGGAGGTGGATCCCAGGAAGACTGAGGCTGTGAAGAACTGGCCAAAGCCTCTTACTCCCACTGAAATCCGTAGCTTTCTAGGATATGCTGGTTAATACCGCAGGTTTGTGGAGGGCTTTTCTTCCATTGCTGCCCTATTGACAGCTTTGACTAAGAAGAAAGCCAAGTTTGAATGGACGGAGACTTGTGAGAAGAGTTTCCAGGAGCTCAAGGACAGACTCACTTCAGCCCCGGTGCTTACTTTGCCTAAGTGTGGTAAGAATTACACTGTTTATTGTGATGCATGTAGGGTTGGTTTGGGTTGTGTTCTTATGCATGTTGTTAAGGTGATAGCTTATGCGTCCAGACAGCTCAAGGCTAATGAGAAGAATTATCCCACTCATGACCTGGAGTTGGCAGCGGTGGTGTTTGCACTGAAGCTGTGGAGGCACTACTTGTATGGAGTGCTTGTGGATGTATTCACAGACCACAAGAGTCTCCAGTACGTGTTCACACAGAGGGAGTTGAATCTACGTCAGCGGAGATGGTTAGAGCTGTTGAAGGATTATGACATGAATGTTCACTACCATCCAGGAAAGGCTAATGTTGTAGATGATGCTTTGAGCAGGATGAGCATGGGAAGTACAGCCCACTGATACGCTCAAATTTACTTCTCAAATAAGCAGTAAAGCGGTCGTATCAAGTAAAGAACCCAACTAATGAGGTTGGGATCGATCCCACAAGGAAAATAGTTCAGACTTAACTATATTCTATTATTACTATTATTTAGCCAACTATTTTCCGAGAAAACAAAAGACAAAAAGGGGGGTTTTATTTCTAAATTAATGAAAATGATTAACTAAATAAAAATGAACAACTAACAGATTCATCTTTCGGAGTTTGATCAAATTATAAAAGTAACTAGGGCTTAAGTGTTCCCCACAGGTTCCTAACTTGGTAAATCTAACTATAACAATTCTATACTAATATCTTGCATGTAAAGTGATAAGTTATGTATCTCTAAATCCTTGGTCCGGCATCTAGAGAATTTCACTCCGCACCTTGGTCCGGCTACGGGTGTTGCTATACTAACCCTTATCTTTACCTCATATTAAACATCGTATTTGGTATTTGACTAAGTTATTAACTCGTACCAACCAATACTAGCCTATTAGATAGTCTACACTAAATCTATGTTGATAATTCTTTTCCTATTATCTACCTCCTTGGTCCGGCAAGTAGCATTAAGGCGAGTTCTAACGTTGGCCATCCGTTAAAAAGACTTCTACACGAAAGAATTATCAATACATGCAAGATACCACTCTAGAATCGTTATTTAAGTTAGATTTTTACCTTGTTATTCACCCATGGTTCCCACAACCCTAGCTATGAGGTTTAGTTACCCATGTTCATAATTACACAATTCATATTCTTAATGGAAGAATTCATGCACTTACTTTTATGAGAACGAATAAATTTCTAGAATTTAACTTGATTAATCAACAAAATCACCAACAATCAATTCTCGAAAAAGTATCTTAATTCCCAAAATCGAGAGTTCAATATAATAATAAGAGAACTAAAAATTATCTAGAAAGTCTAACCCCAAAAATGAGGTTTTTCAAACTATTTATAATAAAAACAAAATCTAATCAAAGAAGGATTATATTTACTAAAAATCTGTCCAAACGCGTCTGGATCGACGGACCATGTGTCGGACCGTCATGGACACGACAGACCGTCATGGCCTCCGTCGTCCCATACTTCACACATTCTTCTGTTGCTTTCTTCATTCCCCTCGACGGATAGGTATGACGGACCGTTTCAAGCACGACGGTCCGTCGAGGGTCTTCGTTCCAAAATACTTGAACTTCTTGGAATTTGGGTACTGGGACTACTTCTCTGATCATCACGACAAACAAGCAGGACGGACCGTCGTGGCTATGACGGTCCGTCATGGACTTCCGTAATCCCACACTTGGTCAGACTTCCCCATCTTCCTTCAGCAACTTCTCTCCTCACTACGATGCCACCTACGGACCGTCACAGCCTCGACGGACCGTCATAAGTTCCGTAGGTGGTCTTTTCTGCATTTCTTTCTCAAAAAACTTCCGCGTTCATCCTTGGACAGATTTTCTGCAAATAAAGAGAAATTTACATAAAAATCAACATAAAAAGGCTTTCGACACACATTAAACTTAAGGAAGAAGCATTAGAAATACTGTGAAACCATGGTACATCAACACCCTCAACTTAAATTCATTGTTTGTCCTCAAGCGACGCACTATGACTCACTACAAAATCTTTGTACAAAAGTATCTATATTTTAACTTTCGCAATTATTTGGCTATACATCCCGATTATTCTCATTATGTTCATGCATGGTATCACTATTAGGAATTGACTTGTATAGAATCAGACCATGACACAGACTCACTACGCAATGACACCTATCCTCTTCAATTTCTCACCGAGATGCTAATATTTCTGGTGTTGCAACTACTGTCCTCACTTCAAATAACATCCTCATTTTTCACACAATGATTTTAGTTTGAGTATAAGGATCACTTTTCGACACTCACTCTCAGAACAAATTCACAACTCATTTATACATATTGCCATAGGCTTGCCCTTATTTTCACTACTTCAAGTTCGCCATACAACTCTTAGGATCACAATAGGACTTTTTTTGATTGTAACATAGGCTCAGGGTCAGGTAGGGTATGTTTAGGTATACTTTAGTGGCTTGTTGCCCTCCTTGACATATCGGCTAAGCGTACCACCTTTTTATCATTTTATTTCTCCCTATTACTCAATTTTCTTTTCACTTTGCTGTTTTCCCTTTCTTATCCTTATATGTAAGTGACTTTTCTCTTTTCTTGTGTTTATTTTGCTTTTTATTCATATATATATATATATATATATATATATATATATATATATATATATATATATATATATATATATTTAGTCACTTCTGTTTTATTCTTTCTTTCTCTTCATTCTTTCAACCCCACTTTCCGGGGTTTTCCTTATAACAGCAACCCTCAACTCATGATTTTGCCATGAGTCAAGGTTCATAATACCCATGGTTGGGTCAGGGCCAAAACAAGGTTGCTTTTTGCATTAGCCACCCTCAACTTATGCTTTTGGCATAAACTGAGGTGCACATGTCCAAGGAGGGACCAGGGCCAACACATTATTCCCAGAGAAGATCATTTGGGGTGAAAAAGAAAGATCTATTTTAAGCTCAATTCATTTGAATCAAAAAGGGATTAACTTCATTTGGTTTTCTGTTATTTTTAGGCTCAAGATTGACTATTTTCGAACAAGGGCCTATGATCCTTTCCTAATTTATTGATTTGACTCACTTTTAGCAGGACTAACCGGCAAGTTCTAGCTCAGTATTGATGGTGGACATTCGAATTCACCTCACACTACTTGACATTCCTTGCATTCCAGATTATTGACACCTAGTTCAAGTCTTAGATTCAGGATCATGCAGTAGTGTATCTTTATTTCATGTTTCAAACCACACAATATCACTTACTATGCCTAGTCATGCATTATTTTGATTATCGAGATATCATATTTATTTTAGCCATCATGCTTCAGATTTATACTATGTACATAAGATTGACATGCCGGTTCAACAATAAAAGTAATCAGTCTTTTGGGGAAAAAGAACACAGGCAAGAAAACCCCAAAAGAGGATCGTGAACTTGGGCTACTCAGAATTCACCCAAGTACTCACTTTCTATTTACCCACCCCCAACAAAAGATATGCAATTGTCCCCAATGCATAGAAAAAGCGAAAGGTAAGTTGAGCAAACCTGAGGCCTAAGCGGCCGGCGATCAGCAAGCTGTGGGTCCGGTTCACCGAACCACATCCCTGCGTAGTCTGGACACCCTAGTAATGTCCGCAGCATCAACAACACCATAGTAGTGCCTCCCCGTATCTACATATCTTGGA